>JANHFT010002107.1:382603-394227 GCA_032467955.1 Pseudoxenodon macrops
TTGTTTTTTTGTTTTTGTCCCCAAAAACTAGGTGCGTCTTATACTTCGGTGCGTCTTATACTCCGAAAAATACGGTAGTTTGTTTATTAGTGTGAAGATTTGCTTATCTGAGTTGGTGCCCCACAGAGACTCCTTGCCAAGTATTTCCTTGTACAGTGTTGCACCTGGAAACTCTCGGCCTGGCCACTATCCAAGGACTGATAAGGTCTGTGGTTGCAATTCACCCTTGAAAGGCTTATTGCCGGGACTTTTCTGTACGTGAATGCTAGGAATTCACATTAACTTAATAAAAAGGAGTTTTGTCGGGACAAGGAGTCTGTTTTGTGATTTTGTGAAGGTCAGAACAATAAGTCCCTTTTCCCCCTCCCAAGGCCATTGTAACCTTGAACAGTTGTTAAACGGATTGTTGTAAGTTGAGAACTACCTGGGCTGTTATCCCAAAGGTGTTTCTTCAGGAGAAAACTGGACCTTCTTGAAAAAATCCAGTTGCCTCCTGAAAAAGCACCTTTGGGATAAACCATAACCAGGATGACTGAGAATCGCTACAGACTTTTTACCTGTCCTGTTGTGACTTCTCACAAATCTGGGCGGAGGGAGAATAATGGTTCCATTGTTGTGTTACCAGGTCTTAAGGTGGAAATCACTCACTGTGGACAAATGAAAAGAAAATACCGAGTATGCAACGTCACGAGAAGACCAGCAAGTCACCAAACGTAATATTGACATTTTGTTTTGTCTTTTGCGGTTATCTAAAAATAACCATCACACATATTGTGTTTCATATTCACTGCCTGGGATCTTACATCTCCTCAACAGATAAATGATCAGGCAAATAATAATAATAATAATAATGCACATATATCCATACGGGTTTATTTCATGTCCCAGTTTCAAAAATTCTGATCCAAGGGAATGGGTTTCCTCCCCCCCCCCAATAGGGAAATTGGCTCCTGTTTTTGAAGATTTTATTTTGACCCATTGGGACTTCTTCATTTGATTGAAATGCTTGGTAAATTCTGTTTTTAGAAGGTGAATAACAGAATAACAAGTGTTGGAAGGGACCTTGGAGGTCTTCTAGTCCAACCCTCTGCTCAGGCAGAAAAAACTTATCCCATTTCATACAAATGTTGTCCAATCTCTTCTTAAAAACTTCCAGTGTTGGAGCATTTACAACTCCTGCAGGGAAGTTGTTCCACTGGTTAATTGTTCTAATAGGAAATTTCTCCTTAGTTCTAGGTTGCTTCTCTCTTTGATTAGTTTCCACCCATTGCTTCTTGTCCTGCCCTCAGGTGCTTTGGAGAATAGCTTGGATTGGGAGTGTGCTGGGTGGAAACCAAACTAGGAATTACCCATAGTCATTTTCCAACATTTCACTGATAAACATAGGCTAATTTATAAAACCTTAATTTTGTTTCACAAGTTTATGGAAATAATGAAATGAATTTATTGCATCTTAATACGAATGGAGCACACAAGGGTCTGTAGAAGTAAAATATATCATTATCATTTTCAATATCATATCTTGCAGATAGCCAGTATTTACAATATATATTAAATGTGAATTCCTTCATTCATTCAGCCAGCCAGCCAGCCTGCCTTCAACCTAGTAAAAAATAATTATGATGTTAACAGCCTTATTAAGAAGTTTTAATTTAACTTAATTGGATTTTAACTGAAATGATTTCCTAAGTTTAATAATAGGGATAAAATTGAAACAGGTTACCATAGTTACATGCTATTTGTTTGTTTGTTTGTTGTTTGTTTAAATTTGTTCACTGCTCTCTACAGTGTCATTTTAATGACATGCTGATGAACACCTCTTTATTTTCTTTTGTTCTATCCAGATAACAGAGTTGGCAACTGTTACTTGAAATATGGACCAAGGGGTGATGGAAGTCTGTCTTGCAGTACTGAAATTGGTGTTGGAGTCAGTCGTTCTTCTTGTTGCTGTTCTTTGGGAAAAGCCTGGGGGTATCCCTGTGAGACATGCCCACCTGTAAATAGTAGTAAGGAAATTACTCTGTTAAATGGAAGGACAAATAACTAATATAGCAGATAATATGGCTATATACATAAACTCAATGTATCTCAGTCTATCTCAGTAAAGATCTCACCTGGAAAATCAACACAACCAGGTGGCCAGAAAAGCCCAAAAGAGACTCCACTTCCGCAGAGTCTTGCAAAAAAACAAAGTGGAATAACAACTGATTACCTCCTTTTACTAGTTCACAATAGAAAGCATCCTCACTCAGTGCATTACAGTTTGGTATGCTGGCTTGACAGCCGCTGAGAGAGAAACATTATAGAGGATAGTGAGCACAGCAGAAAACATCATCCCCTGATATCACTAGACAACATTGCTAGGGCTCGCTGCCTTAGAAGAGTGAGGAAAATCCTTAGGGAGACTCACATCCTGGTCAGCATTTCTTTATTCTCCTACTATCGGAAAGGAGATATAGAAGGATAGGCAGCCGCACAAAAAAGCTGAAGAACAGTTTTAATCCTTGGGCTGTCAGACTCCTGAATGAAAAATAACTACTACAACATTATACGATTGACTTGTGGGGCCAGTGCAACATGCAATAAGTTCACATGGTGCAATAGGATTGGGTGTTGGTTAGCAGGATTCACTGGGATATGGATTTTCTGTCTTTCACTGTGAGTTGTATTGTGTTGGGTGTGTGTGTCTGCACGAAGGGAGGCTCAGCCAATCTCATAGTGCACATGTTCTACTCTGACAATAAAGGTTTGAATTGATAAGCTATAAGGCTTTCTATAAGCTGGTGCTTATGAGGAATCAAACATTTCTCTAAGGTGATACATCAACTTGTCAAAGTTCCTTGCTATGCTTCTATCACATATCAAATTAACCCTCATGACTTGATTTTATTTTTGGTTGTTTTATTTAATCTCTAGGTGAATATAATACCTTGTGTCCAGGAGGCGAAGGTTTCAGACCAAATCCCATAACAATTATCTTAGAAGGTATTTTTTTCTTTCAGTACAACCACCATGGGCTTTGCTGACAGTAGTCAGATTTAGTCAATTATCTATAAAAGTGAGATTTGTAAATTGAGGTTAGAGAGAAAGTACTTTCAAATTTAGAGTAAATTTACAATAACATTTTTAAATATAGATGGGAAGATTGATAAAAGTTTATGATGATAATTCAACCTCCTCCATTTATATAATTTTTCCACCAATTCACAATTTCCTTTTGGAATGCTGAGGTCCTCAGAATTTCTTGTCTTACTGTTAAAAAGGAAAAAGGACATTAATATTAGTTGCCCAAAGTTTATTAATTTGGGTATCTGTAAAGAATTTCCATCATCACTTCAGAAAAAGAATAATTAGAAATATGAATTGGCAACTCTGTATTTGATTATTAGTTCCTGCTGGAAGACAGAAAAAAGCTGAGAATGAAAAGTTATTGAATATGTATTAAAATCTACCCCAAAAAGTCTAAGATTGGTTAAATCAAATTAATAAAGCCAGAAAGAGATAGTAAGTACGATTTAATTTTAATGATTTTTGTAGGAGAATCAAATTTGCTCAGTATTTTAATATTGTACTTAATATTTTTCCATCCAAAATTATGAGAGTTAAATATTCTCTTAACTTTGCATTGGTAATCATTTATTTGCTTCTTTCTCTCCAGATCTCTGTAATAACAAAGTAAGCAGATTTATAATAAAAGCTAAAAGCATAAGTTAATGATTTAAAAGCAGTCTTTCATGTAATTTTTATCAGCCAAGAAACATCGCCTTCTTTTTCTTTGCAGACATTGATGAATGCCAAGAATTGCCTGGTCTTTGCCAAGGTGGAAACTGCATCAATACTTTTGGCAGCTTCCAATGTGAATGTCCCCATGGGTACTATCTCAGTGAAGAAACACGTATCTGTGAAGGTGAAAATTCTTATTTTTCCTTACAGCAGGAATGGAAAAACAATATTCTTAAGCAATATTTTGTCCCATAAGCATTTTCCTCTTGAGAATATTCTATATGTATTTAATGTGGAGTCATAAATTAAAGCTTGTGGGTTCTAGCTATTCTGCAGATCCCATTACTGAATTTGTTATAAATAATAGAAATTGAATCCTGACTTCTTTGTATTCTGATATTAACCCAATGGGATACAAATTATATCCTTTCCCACGAAATATCTTCAAAAATAGGTTCAAGCAATATATTCAAAAATGTATTTAGATCACTGTCTTGCACAAAGAAAGAGTTTTGAAATAATTTAAGAAAAATTCAAAGGACTTAAAGTTCTTAATTTATACAGTGGTAATTGCAGTATAATTCACTGTAAACCACAGCTGATGTACTTAAATATAATCTATGACTATACAAACTCTAAATTAATTTTATTTGATTCAAATTCAGCATGTTGGTTTCTTTTTTTTCTATTTTGAAATAATGACAAATTTATCTATGTAGGTAGTTCTTGATTTAGGATTGATCGTTTAGTATTTATACAAATTTACAACAGACCTCATCAGAGTTACTTATGACCCAGATTCACATGATTACATTTAGGGCACTTGGCAACTAGTCTCATTTACAGTCATTTGCAGTGTCATAACCATGATTTATAACATTTTTTGATGGAAACTGGTGTTTATTGGTTAGCTGGTTTTCAGCAAAAAATGCCATTGCAGACAATAGAATCACTTAACAAATGTGGCATTCACTTAACATGTCCAGTCATATGGTGAGCCACTAAAAGATTAGCACAATTTACAACCATAATTCCAAGTTCAATTGTGGTCGTAAATTGAGGAATACCTGTATAGGGCCTGTAACAGAGAGGAAAAGGATAACTTGTATCCTGAGTCAATGTTTTTCCAACCACATATCTGTCAGGTTCACATAGTGATTTTCAGTGAGAATGTAGCATAGGAAAAACATTGTACTATTGATGTACTTTGTGGATCATTTAGTTAATGTTGACGTTTTAAAGATGAGTAAAATTTCAAACACAGGATTAAGAGATCCATTATTTGTATCTTGAGAACTTTGAACTAGAGTATGGGAGCTTTCATTTCTTCAATCTATTCTCTTAAAATTTTGCTGATTTGTTATTTGTCATTTTTGCTTATTAAAATTAATTTTGGTGGTTGATTTTTCCCCCACCAGATATTGATGAGTGTGTTGCACATCCTGGTGTATGTGGTCCTGGGACATGCTATAACACCCTAGGAAATTATACCTGTATTTGCCCCCCGGAATATATGCAGGTGAATGGAGGACACAACTGTATGGGTAGGTTTTCACATTATGTACTATTATTTACTTTCTTAAACTCTTAAAAAGTAAGGCCACTTTACATTGATAATTATTTCTATGCACACATTTTTAAATTTCATCTTATTTATGTCTTGCAATTGTTATTTTTTTTATAAATAACTCAAAGTGATGAACATACGGTGTACATGCAGAGACTGTAAGTAAGGTTTGCATCAAAGCAAAATATTTAGTATATAGAAGCATTACATTTAAGGTCAACTAAACTATTATTTTGTGCCTTTGAATCGGCATGGACTCCAAGTGACTGTCTGGACAAGTCCCTGAAGTTTTATTGGCAAGATTTCAGAAGTGGTTTGCCATTGCCTGTTTCCTCACATTGAGAGAGATAGCTAGCCCAAGATCACAGGTGAAATTAGAACCGTGGTCCCTTAGTATAAGGTTTTAGATATTTTATAGTGTTATTCATATTTATTATTAATTGGTGTGCAAACATATATGCACACATACACATACAGGTACCCCCCAAATTTCATATCTGTCTAAATTATTTTTGAAACAATGAGTATTGGAAGAAACACATTTAAAATAGAGTCTATAATATAAACTGTCCAATATTAATGATGCATTTGTAATTCATTCTTTATTCCTACTTTCTCTGATTTTGTTATTATGCCAAATTTTGGAGCTATAAGAGGTCAGATTGATCCAATATAAAAAAAAAAGTCACACAAATCTCAGCTTCCTTCATCTTGTTTTTTTTCTGGAAATTCAGAACAAAAATTAACCATTACTTCTATCACGGCTACGTTTCCTACTTACACTGTTCTCTTCCTCATCCACTTTAATAAATCATGGGATGTAAATATGACTGACATATTTTCTGTTCTGTTTCATATAAAATTGAGCTTTCTTAGGTCAAAAGCTCTTAGCATAATAAATACTAAACCAAACATTTTTTGTACTCGCCAATATATTTTTAAAAGCATGTGATTTTTATATGTTTAGATATGAGAAAGAGCTTTTGTTATAGAAGCTACAATGGAACATCTTGTGATAATGAACTGCCCTTTAATATTACCAAGAGAATGTGTTGCTGCACTTACAATGTTGGGAAAGCCTGGAACAAGCTGTGTGAGCCATGCCCAGCTCCAGGGACAGGTAACAATTTATTTACATTTTATTGAGCAATTTATATTTAAATGATACATTTGAGTGTCATGGTAGCTTTAGAATGTTAGCCTCATTTTCAATTTCACAGCAAGGAAAAAAAATTAAAACTTTTTTCTCTCTCCAGTATTGTGTTTTATTCCATGTACAATTAAACGTGTTAAAAATAAAAGTTCTAATTCTTAGATAGCACTGTCCGCCTTCAGTTATTTATTTAATTATTATTATTTTGTTAATTTATTTGCTGCTTATCTTGCCGAGCTTACAATAGTAAAAACAGGAAAATGAAAAGAAATGTAAACCTAATAGTAGCAATAAAATAATGAAACAATAAAATAAATGTTTTTCCAACCACCTATCTGTCAGGTTCACAAAGTGATTTTCATTGAGTGTAGCATAGGGAAAACATTGTACTATTGATGTACTTTGTGGATCATTTAGTTAATGTTGACTTTTAAAAGATGAGTAAAATTTCAAACACAGGATTAAGAGAGCCATTATTTAGCTAATAGTAGCTAAATAATGAAACAATAGAATAAAGAATAAACATACAGTAATATGAGATTAAAAGGTGGCTGGATGGGATCAGGGAATGGGAGGAGAAGTGGGAAAATTAGTATCCACCTCCAGTGTCATACTGTCCCATTGGGTTCTCAGGCCAATTGGCACAGCCAGATATCTTGCGGATGGATAGAAGGATAGAGGCAGATCTCACTGTGGGGAGGTAGAATATTCCAGAGAGCAGGATTAATGCTTTCCTCTCCATTGCTGCATTTTGATAGGAAAACTGAATAATTCAAAAAAGATAGGAATTCACAATTACCATCTCTTTCCACAATCCTATTTTGCCGTGTCTAATCAGTAGTTAATAACTGGATTATTTCGGCTGAAGGAAACATTCCTATAGGGAAGGCAGAAGTTTATAATGCAGTATTTTCTTCTGAATTACTGGTTTTTACATTTCCTTCTTATTGATTCTGGTGTTTCTTTTGCTAATCCAAGGCAGAAAAGTATTAGATTAGTGATATGAAGCAATTTTTAAAATGGAAATATAATTGTACTATTTTTAAAAATAATGGTATATTTGTCTAAGTCTTGCAGTGAATTTTATTTATTTTCTGCAATATGCATATTTACTGGCATATTAAATATGTTATTTTAGTTAATTTAGGAAATACTATCTTTGTTAGTGTTTGTAACAAAATTAATCATTTTAATTATAAACAAAAAAGAATTATAAGTGGCTTGAACAAAGAATAAGGAATAAAATATTATACAGATATGAATTTGGCATATCATAAGAATATGGAAATCCTCTGCAGTGGTTTTATGAGATAATATATTGTGCAAAAATAATTCTTTAAAATTAGTTATACTTATAAATTAAGAAATACAATATACATATACAATTAGAAGAGTTATGTCCTTGTTGGCTTTATTCATATATGGAACATTACAAATCTCAAAAACAAGGGTGATTTCTCTCTAATTCACTTTGGATTATTCTGGATGTAATCTTAGTTTCTTCTCTTATCAAATAACTCAGACATTTTTTTTCAAATGAGTTCAAAACTTGGATAAATGACAGCCATACAATAGCAGGGAAAGAACAGGAAAAAGTTTTCAGTCTACAAAAGAACTTGAGGATTAATGATGAGCTTTTATTTGATATGAGTTTCTACAGGTCTCTGGAATATATACTAAGGCATGACTCAGGAGAATTTTGATACCAGTTGATAGTTATTAATTAAATACAAGGATTGTAAAATAAAACTATGAAATAATTTTAAAATACTTTCAATAAATATAATTTTTTCCCCTTTTTGTTACTTAAGTTGAATTCAAAACATTATGTGGAAATATTCCTGGTTTCACCTTTGACATTCATACTGGAAAAGCAGTTGGTAAGTCTGAAAGCTGTGTGTTTTTAAAACCACATAATTAATAATGTAAGACATTGATAAGCAAACCTATTTTAATTACCGTACCTTTTAAAAATCAAGTCAATAATAAAATTCTGATTTCTGTTGCCTGCTGTTTTGGAAATTACAATGTATTCTCAAGAATCCCCAAATTATATTTTGAAGATAAATTGAAGCGCATGCTGATATTTACATACATTGATATGCATGTGTCTGTCAGCTTAGCATCCCTCATTAAAATGAGTCATTTGAAATAAGATACTATATATGCATCTCTGTAAACAATTATTAAAAGAGGAAAGCCTTCTCTGATTCCCTATACTTTTACTTTTTATATATAATTTTTATTAAAGCTTTTAAACAAATAAAAGCATATTAGCATATGAACCCAATACATTTCATTAATGAATGTTCATCTTTCAGATATTGATGAATGTAAAGAGATTCCAGGTATTTGTGCAAATGGTGTTTGCATCAACCAGATTGGAAGTTTTCGTTGTGAATGCCCCACAGGATTTAGCTACAATGATCTGCTCTTAGTCTGTGAAGGTGATGTACTTTCTTGTATAGCCTGACCATTACAGCAAATGTATGTGTTTCAAGCTGGTGCAAATGACTGGGTGTATGCATTGACAAGTATCTGCAGATTTTATACACTGCCAAATTACCATTATCTAACAATCATCTACTGTGTTTGAGTGGGCCAGAAAAAAAATGCACAAGATGAAATACTTGTGGAATGTTAATGCATATTTCTCCATAGTTTGGAACTTTGTGAATGTTTCCTTAAAACAGTCTAATTGTTAATATATATGAGAATGTTAATGTTTGTTGAAAAGATAAAAGGAAGCTTGTCTTTGAAAAATAGATTTTATTTCATTTCATTGACTTTCTGGCTTGGTTTGTGCCAGAATATTAGTCTTCAGATTGTTTGTTAAGTTTTAAACCTTATTATGAGTCACAATTCTTTTTCTAATATAAGGACACTGTATTTTGCCTTATTTCACAAGGTAATGTTTATCCTGCTAATTTGATTTCCTACTTAGAGAAAAAAGAGAATAATGACCCTCTTTATAAGCATCAGTGTTGCTTATGAAATGTTATGTTGATTTTCCTATTGTTT
This sequence comes from Pseudoxenodon macrops, assembly GCA_032467955.1. NCBI lineage: Eukaryota > Metazoa > Chordata > Lepidosauria > Squamata > Pseudoxenodontidae > Pseudoxenodon > Pseudoxenodon macrops. The sequence goes on from JANHFT010002107.1 coordinate 392,068, forward strand.
GCTATAATATAAGCAAAATGATAGATTTAATCAATAATGTTTAATACTGATAACCTACTATTACTATTTTTATTTATTATTTTAAATATATATTTGGGAACATACGTATTGCCTTTCCGATGACATTGTGATATTTTAATAACAAGTAAATTCAAATATTTATGTCTTAATAATATATAGGTACTGTAAATTACTAGGCAGATTGATCCGAAATGCATTTAGGTTTTAAATTTCAGCTGGAATGTAAAATACATGTTTATAATTGTTAGATTAAAATTAATGGAATATAAACATGCTTTACCTGATTCATATTCATTGTTCCTTATTCAATATAGAAAATATCTGAAGGTTTCATTGTGATAAAACACATTCTGATTCTTAATCATGGCTTATTGATGTTACAGATATTGATGAATGTAGCAATGGTGATAATCTCTGTCAACGAAATGCAGATTGTATCAATAGCCCTGGTAGTTACCGCTGTGAATGTGCTACTGGTTTCAAACTTTCACCCAATGGTGCTTGCATTGGTAAGGAGTCAATTATGGTCAGCATGTTGCTTAATTTTTGTTTTAGTTACATATTTTCCAGTTTTCTATATTGAATTTGCATTTTATTCACCCTTTTTTAAATTCATAAACAGAAAAATGTAGTAGGGAAATTGGTGATGTAATTTCTTTCAATATAGCTAATATGTTGATTTTAACATGCACAGAAAATAAAGCTTGTTCAAAGATTGCTGATTCAAAGAATAGAGCTTTTTCATACAACAATTTTGTCCAGGGAGTAGGCTTTGATTCTAATAATCATTAACAGATTCTAAAAGTGGAATTACAAGTCATAGATAAATCATAACACCATAGATAAATATATGCATCATGTGTTTTATGTTTTGTTTTAGATCGCAATGAATGCCAGGAAATACCTAATGTATGTAGTCATGGCACATGTGTGGATAAAGAGGGGAGTTACTACTGCATCTGTCAAAATGGTTTTAAGGCATCTCGTGATCAAACAATGTGCATGGGTATGTTAAAAATATATACAATTCTTAAATTATAAATCTAGAGTATTGCTATGCTGAAGATAGGATGGCAACAGTAGAGTATAATAGGGAAGTATAAGTTTCATATGCACAGATAAAATGTAATAATATATGCCAAGCTTTGTTAGTTATCAGGGGTACAGAGATTACAATTGTCAGAATTCCCAGATAGACAAATATTGGTTAAGACTGTATTATATGAATAAAATCAAATAACACTATTGGAACTGAACATCAATTGAAATGAGAAGATCAATATATTGATAATACCCACTTACACATTCTGACATAACTATGAATCCAGATGAAATTATGTCTTAGTCCTTGGAGGATTTAAGGAAGAAGGAATGGGCTTATCCTCTATTCCTACAAACTATAATGACTATGGATGTAGAAATTAATACCGTAGTTTCTAATAGCATTTCTTCTTTGGTCCTAAGTGTTTTTGTGTTCCCTCATATGAAGCAACTAGGCAGTTATTCTTGGTCTCATGATTCCTGCTAGAAGAGCAGGTGGAGACCATGAACCTTTGCACAGCCTTATATTGTACACTAACTGCAACAATTCCTGTGCCAAGAAATTTTGCAAAAACTATTTTACATCAAGACTAGTGCACTGCGAGAGGCACATCTTACCAGAGATTGCCAGCTCCACTGCGTATCTCAGCCATTGCGTGCAAGTGCATGCCAAAGGAAAGAAAAACTTCTTGTGGGTGCGAGGAAATTAAGAACTTCTTGCACTCACGAGAAGTTTTCCTTTCCTTTGGCAAAGTGGTTTCCCTTCCCACAATGGCTGAGACACGCGGTGAAGCTGGCACTCTCCAGTAAGATACGGCACCCTGCCCCATGCTCTGCCTCACCTGCTACCCCCAAATTGCGCCCCACTGCGCGAGAGGCTCATCTACCAGAGACTGGCAGCTCCAGATCTTGCTGCTTTTTCGGGGTCTTCTTAAAAAAAAAGCCTCTCCAGATGAGCTTGAAAATTTCCGAGGTTGCTCCGGAAGGTAGCAGTCGGGCAGCGTCCCCCCCAACTCCCTGGGCACCTTCATGCTCGGAGCCTGCAGCAACTCCTGGCCCTTGCACAGTAAAGAAAAACTTCTCGTCGTGAGTGCGAGG
>JANHFT010002107.1:394634-423701 GCA_032467955.1 Pseudoxenodon macrops
GTCACGTAGCTGGGCTTGCCTGAGGATTAGGCACTCCAAAACACACCTGTGTTGCCAGGTTGAGAGACCCCGCAGGGTAGCAGAGAAGCAAAAGATGACAAGAGAGGAAGAAGAGGAATAGAAGGAAAGGAAGCAGTGAAGAAAAGAGAGGAGACAGGGAGGAGGAGAGGAGGGAAGTAGAGCTGAGAGGAGAAAGAGAGAAGGAAGTAGAATTTATATGTGTTATAAAATAAAAAAACTTTGCAAAAAATCCAAGATGGCGGCGCCCACAGAGACACCGACAACCGGCTCCGTGACATCATCGCGGAGTTACTACCAGTTCTATAGAACTGGATAGAACCGGTAGGAACCCACCTCTGACCTTCATGACTGCATGAACAACATACCCATGGAAATAAGGATGACTTCCTTGATAGCTACTATTTCAGAATAGTATTTAAAGTGTCGATGTTCTACAAGATCTTTGGGGATGGATGGTTTTTTAGTTGCTCCTGAGGTATAAGAAACTTGTTCCATTAATGATCATAGATATATGACAAATTATGATAATGATGATTGTTGCTATAGTTTTGTTGTTCATTTATTAGTTTTTAATCCCAAACTGTAATGACATCTGTAAGCCGCCCGGAATAATTTTCTGAGAGCCATATGAGCCTTAGTAAAACACACAAAGAAATAGAAAAATAATTGTATTGTGAATAATTGTTTTGTATTAATGTTTTCTATCTATAGATGTAGACGAATGTGAAAGACATCCTTGTGGGAATGGAACTTGTAAAAATACAGTTGGATCATACAACTGCCTGTGCTATCCAGGATTTGAGCTAACTCATAATAATGACTGCATGGGTAAGAGAATGAATAAATAGTACATATCATCATTTAGAAATTGTGATGATATATTACTATCAAAAAGAAACATGGAAATGCCATAATATTTATTTGTCCTGCAATCAAAAAAAATACAATGATCGTTCAATTTCATACATTTTATTGAGCAGTGTAATTATGATTATACTTTTAACTAATCAGAATTTGCATAAGTTTTGGTTGTCATTTCTCAGTCATTTCTTTGTTGTTGTTTTATGTGGCCTGTTGTTTCAATTTCAATTCTACCAGTTTGTAGTCGAACAAAGCTCTTGATAAATATGCTAAATAATATGAGGACATTTCTAACAAAATTTCTTATGAGTCAAACTCATGTAGGTCAAACACAGAAGATCTCTAGTTGGCTCACACTTGAAATAACAAATATTCTATTCCTTTCCAAAAATGTTTTTCTGGATTTGAGTTTTACAGGTAATCAAATACAAATAAGTCTACTTTATTGGGGGGGGGGATTACCCAAGAATGTGGTTGCTAAGGAGTTGCAGTCTGGATTTAGACAGATTTGAGAATAAAATTGGCCCTAATTGCCCTGATAGATTTCCTTTTGTTGGAGAGAAATAGAAGGAGCACAGTGCTGATCCTTTTTGAACTTTTAGCACTAAGCACAGAATCTTTGGAATCATTTCTGTGGTGGAGATTGTGATGTTTTACCATGGATGGTTTCAGAGAGTAGAATTACATGGTTGCACTTCTATTCTGGCATCTATATCGTAGAATTCCACAGAGTACTATCTCCACTATTGAGTTACAGTATTAACCTCTTTTTAATACATCAACATAAACTATATTTGTACTCCCCATTGCCAGTGAGGCCCTGTCTCTCTTGCATCTATTTAATATCACTGCCAAACTGAGATGTCTTGGTTTGTAGGTGTGCCAGCCAGCTAGGCAAGGTGATTGTGCTTATCCTCTGATTTGCTGCCATATCCCTCCAGCTTATTCCCAGCCGGCAGTTAAAATATCAACCAGATTATAACAGTGCTATCCATTTACCCAACCAATGCCTCCCCCCCCCACACAAATTGGAAGATTTTATTTCTTCTGCTAAACTGAAACACTTCTCATTTTTCACTATCCAATAGGTGAATATGAATGGACTGTTTCAATTCAATTTAACTCTTCCTGTGCCTAGACCTTTCTTGAATTGGATACCATATCTTATGCTGGTACGAGTTATTAGGGCTATGTGCAAAGACTTGAAAGATTCCTTTGCTTCAGTCAAAGATCTAGTCAAAGCAGCCTCCCTTTGTAGTTCTGCCATAAAGTGTGGCTGTCAGGGTTCCAAGTAATAGTCCCATAGCAAGCAAAACCCAGAGGCAGATGAATACCTCAAAAAATATATTTATTGGAAATATCATATTGGCACAAATCTGGTAAAAACCGACACTGAAGGTTACCATGGTTTTCACCTAATTAAAAGAGAAAGTTTTTCCACAACCCCAAACCATCAGCCACATGGTCCAATCAAGATGCTGTCTGGTTGTCTGGTGACCTGACTCCTTTCCACGGTCCAGGTGTGAGAATGTCCTTGGTTCTCAAGTGAAAATATTTTATTTTGGCTACACAACCCCCGCTATCTCTAATCCCCTCTCTCTTTCCCTCAGCTCCAGTGTGGCAACACTGAAGCTCCAATATGGCTCCAGTAAGGTCAGCTTCAGGGTTGACAGTGGCAGCCTTTTGTATATGCACTAAAGATGAAGATCAAAATGTATATACAAACATTTCTGGTCTTTCTAAATAGATTTCCTTGATGAATGAAATATTAAAAAATAAAGATCTGTTTAGTAATATCTATTCTTAAATAATCCATATACCTTAAAGTGTTTAAGGGATTATTTTTAATATATACAAGGACCTCATACCTTACCAGCCATGTTTTGCTATGTCTATGATTTTATCCATTAGCTGTGTTTATACCTTAATGTGGTAACTCTGTCTATATATGCATTTCATTGTATTGAGCTTGTGAGAAATACCTAACTTTGTCTTGATTATTTATAGATATTGATGAGTGCAGTTCCTTCTTTGGGCAGGTGTGCAGAAATGGAAGGTGCTTTAATGAAATTGGTTCTTTCAAATGTTTATGTAACGAAGGTTATGAACTTACTCCAGATGGCAAAAACTGTGTTGGTATGTATAAAAACAGTTATCGACCGCTCTATGCTACTACAATGTAATGCACATTTAATCAGCTGTGGAATATACTTTTACATATATTTTATAATATTGCTTTGGGTTTTTAGGCATCACTCAGAGAACTGTGTAATTATTTTATTTATGTGTTTATTTAAATTTATTAGCTGCCCAACATTTAGCTATTTGGGATGCAGATTTGAAGTAGCTTAATTTCTGTAGGATTAATACACCATTAAATTTCCATGCAAGAGATTTGATTATACACTATCTGCAGGGACTGATTTTAACATTAGATATATTTTTTTCATCTGCAGATTTAACAATTTTTTTAAGCCAGGACACTTTCTTGAAGATAGCAATTCTCCATAGTGTGTTGAGATAGCATCCAGGAATGGGTTAATCTCGTCCTGTCATCTGATTGGACTGAGTCTGTAGAGCTGAAAACCCCACCTCTGTTGGTAGGATATCCAGCTTTAAACTCAGTCCTCAGCTGGACAAGACGTGTAAAGCCTTTCCCCTAGACCATCTCTTCACCTATATCATCAAAAACCTTAGAAGACCTCTGATTCTAACTGTGAGTTCCCCAGCTGACTCCTAAGAACATCGGTAGAGTCGCTGCGTCCGTCAACGCCAGCCGGGGCCCCGACTGTGCACGGGAAGTTACCCAATGGATGGGAACGCATCAATAAATTTCTCAGTTGAACCCTCAGGCAGCAATTGGACATAAGTAAAATGAACTGACAAAATCGCGATCACTGCCGAACCGATGCTTCCATTGGTAATGACTTAAAAAAAGACGCTTCAATTTCTGTAGTAACAGTCAGCGGCCGCCATTTTGAGAGCGAGAAACACTTGGGCACAGTGGCCTCAGAGCTTTGTGCTCGGCAAACCAGGAGCTTCGTGCTCCAGGAACAGGAGCTTAGCGCTCCAGGAACAGGAGCTTAGCGCTCCAGGAATGACCAAAAATATCGGTATTTCAGCCACGAGAGGAGCAGAAAAGCCACGCTTCAGTGCCCGATCTCCGGCCCAAACACCCCATTGTGTCCGACCTTAAAAGGTAGCGACAAAGGCTTCAAGGGCTAGATCTCCGCTGCATTAGAGGCCAAACACCCTATTATCCACCAACGTATTAGCGGCAATCGTTCTTAGAGCAGCACCTTGCTCCATTTTACGGCAGCAATTGCGTGCCTTTAATAGCGCCTTTCTAAGGGAGATATACTGGCATTATTTAAACCGCAACCTCAGGAGTCTAGCGCTCCACAGTCCTCCAGGTTTGTGTTGGACAGCCAGCTTAACTCTACATAACAACGGTCCCACTTCCTAGACCCTTGGGTCTTACCAGGGGGTTGCGTGATTATGGTCACTAAGTAGGACACTGGTCCGGGTGCAGTGGTTGACATGTCGGACAAAAATACTTCATCCAAGCCCAGCTCAAGGAGCACAAAGGAGCAGATGCTATAAAGGGCACATCTAGTCAGAGCGTGGGCAGTCAAGGCTTCAACTATTGCTTCATTATTTACATGCACATCCCTTGTGTGGTTGCAACAACTACGTGAGCAGATTCCATCATCTGACGCCAGGGCAAATCAAGACATCAATAAACTCCTGGCGGCGGCTCAGTTCACGACAGATGTGACATTACATGCGGCCAGGTTCACCTCCAAGGCCATTGTATCCTCTGTTGTCACCCGTCGTTGATCTGGCTACGTAATTGGCATGCTGATGCTCGCAACAAATGGCGCCTGGCTTCCACCCCCTTCGAGGGGTAACACCTTTTCAGGGAGTCCCTAGAACCCATCCTGGTGGAGTCCAGGGATAAAAAGAAGGTTCTCCCTGTCCAGGAGGGGCAGTTTTTGATTGGCCCTATATTACTGTCGGCCTCGGGCTTACAACACAGATGCAGGGTTCCCCAGAGCTTAGGGCCAATTCCCTTATAGACAAAGACAAACCCCCGATAGGTCTACCAGGGGCAGACCATTTAGATGGCCCTTTTGAGGGGAAGGAAGCCGCCCTTTAGGAGCACCAAGTAACCAGGCTTCAGAGTGTCCTATTGGCGGATGATTGGGCCTCTTCGCTGACCAATGGGATGATATCACATCAGACGCCTGGGTCAGGGAGAGTTTAAAACACGGTCTCTCCTTGGAATTCCTTTCTCTCCCCCCGAAGGTTTTTTATCTTCTGCCCTGTATCCAAAAACAGCTCTAAGAGCCATAAACATCTGCTGGACATCCGGGCAATACAACAGGTCCCAAGGGATGAACTAGGGCAGGGATTCTACTCAATTCTGTTTGTAGTTCCCAAAACCTCGGGGGGATGGAGAGCGATTCTTGACTTAAAACGCTTGAACCGTCATTTACTATTTCGAAGGTTCAAAATGTAATCGTTGCAGCTCATTCTTGGTTGCGTGAGAGAGGGCGACTTCCTCACCTCCGTTGACTTAACTGAAGCCTACCTGCATATCCTAATTCGGTCTACCCACTGCAAATTCCTCCATTTTTGTTATGCAGGTATTCATTACCAGTACAAGGCCCTTCCCTTTGGCCTTTCATCTGCTCCCAGGGTATTTACCAAGGTCCTGGTGGCCTTAACAGCCTACATCCGGACCTTGCCAGTTCGTATACTCTGTTACCTGGATGACATCTTGATTCTCTCCTTCTCACTCCAACAGGCAGAGGAGGATCTGCGGGTAACAGCCCAAATCTTCAGGCAATACAGCTTCTCCATAAACGAGGAGAAGAGCAATTTCTGTCCCTCCAACCATATCCTACATCTCGGAGCGGTTATAGATTCCCAGGAGGGCAAAGTGTACCTGTCTCAAGAGAGACAAGATAGTATTAAGGACTTGGTGGGTAGAATTCAGAAGGAACGCAGGGTGCCCATAGCATTACTCTCTACCTTGCTGGGCAAGATAGTGTCTGCCTTCAGCATCACACCATTGGCCCAACTACACTGTAGAGAAATACAATGGTTTGTATTGGCATTACAGAGAGTAGGACGCAGCAGCTCACCAGCACGGGTCATGATAGCCAAGGAAGTCCTTCTATACCTCAATTGGTGAAGATCTACGGCCATTTCCAGGGGTTGCCTCTTCTGAGAGCCTCTCAGGCTAGAGATCACCACATATGCCAGCCTTTACGGATAGGGAGTTCACTTCCTAATGTCCATGGTTCAGGGACAGTGGTGCCCGACCGAGAAAACACGGAGCATCAATTACCTAGAGCTGCAAGCGGTATACCTGGCTCTCAGGCAACTGAGACACATCATGGTCGGAAAGTATATCCTGTTGCTCGTGGACAATGTGGCCGCAAAGGCACACATAAACTGACAAGGGGCACCAGATCAAGGTCGGTGATGCAGGAGGCCAAGCGACTGGCCCTGTGGGCAGAACAACATCTCCTGTCAATAACTGCAGACCACATCACCGGCACCTCGAATGTACAGGCCGATTGGCTCAGCCAGACTACCATCGACCAAGCAGAGTGGCGCCTGCATTCAGACATCTTCCAACAACTTGTGAGCCACTTCGGTCGTCCCTCTTTGCCACCCCTGGAAACACTCAACTGCCGAGATTCTTCTTGAGGTACCCGTCCCCTGGGACAGAAGGTGTCAATGCCCTCCGAAGCCCTTGGCCTCCAGGTCTCATGTATGCTTTCCCACCTCTGCCTCTCCTCTCGAGAGTCATTGCCAAGACCATAGAGGAAAGGGCGGAGGTAATACTTCTGGCTCCACATTAGCCACAGAGGGCCTGGTTTGCAGACCTCAGGTCATTATCGGTGAGATGACCCTGAAGGATCCCTCCGAGCACGTCCGCTTTCAGCCAGGGGGAACTAATTCACCTGGACCCAAACTGGTTCCAACTGAGTGCCTGGCGATTGAATGGGTTGTCTTGAGGAGTAACAATCTGATGGACCGAGCCATTACAACCATCTAGGCATCCAGGAGGCCTTCCACAGAAGGCATATACTCAGCCATCTGGAAGGCCTTCTGCACCTGGTGCAGCAGGAACCATTTATCGCCAATGTCAGTATCGATTGGCGATATTGTCAACTTTCTCCAAGACGGCCTGGACAAAGGGCTTTCCCCCAACACACTGTGCAAATAGGTGGCGGCCCTGTCTTTGGTCCTCACTTGCGGCTCCCTGAAATCCTTGGGACACCATCCCACAGTCCGCAGGTTCATCAAAGGGGCTTCCAATCTATGGCCCCCTGTGGTCCACCGATTCCACACATGGAACATGACTAAGGTTCTCAATTCCCTCATGGGGACACCGTACAAGTTGTTGAAGTCTGCCAGCCTACGGCATTTGACATACAAAGTGGCATTCCGCAAGGTGGATTTCTGAAGTGCCAGCCCTGTCCGTGCATAAGGACTTGTGCATCTTCCACACGGATAGAGTGGTTTTATGCCTGGACCCGTCATTTACCCCTAAAATTAACACTCTATTCCACAGGGCACAAGAATTTGTTTTACCAAATTTCTCTCCTAGACCTACACACCCACTAGAGATGCATGGCATAAATTGGACATCAGAAGGGCCCTCCGCATTTACATCAAGAGGACTGCCCCTCTGCGGAAGACAGAGTCGCTCCTGGTGGCCTTTCAACCAATTACATTAGGCAACAGGGTGACACCATCTATGATGGGTCGGTGGAGTCAAAGTACCATGGCCAAGGCCTATGACTTATAGTCTCTTCCGAGACTGTCACGGATGATGGCTCACTCGACTCATAGTGCTGCTACATTGGCTGCGTGGACAACACAATCTTCACTGGAGGAGATTTGCAGGGCAGCCACCTGTTCTTCACCGTCACCTTTTATCCACCACTACAAGTTAGATTCGTTTGTGTCGGCTGATGCAGCCTTTGGCCGTAGGGTGCTTCAACAGATCATTTCAGGGACATAACGCTCAAACCTTTGGTATGTCCTATTCCTGGATGCTATCTCAACACACTATGGAGAAGGGGCATTGGTCTTACCTGATACGCTCCTTCTCGTAGGGTTGAGATAGCATCCAGCCCTTCCCTACTTTTTGCATATTTTCGCGGCTATCCTGGAGACTGTTTCCACAGGGCTACACATCGAGTCTGTCCTTTCGTCTTCATTTAAAGCTGGATATCCTAGCAACAGAGGCGGGGTTTTCAGCTCTACAGATTCAGTCCAATCAGCTGACAGGACGAGATTAACCCATTCCTGGATGCTATCTCAACCCCTACGAGAAAAAAAGTATCAGGTAAGGCCAACGCCCCTTCTATTTAGATGAATCTACTAGAAAAGAATCCAGTGAATTAGTGATAGAAATTGGGAGAAGTTCAATGAATTTTTATACGATATTTACCTATTGTGCTTGTATATTTTATGGTGCAATAATAAAAGTACTGAACTATCAGTAGAAATTAAAATGTATCCATATCTATGAGAGCCATTAAGTAATTATGGGATAGTCTGTCAGCTGTATCTGTATCTGCTTCTGTTACGGACAAATAATGAATCTTGCACTTTTGGATAACAGACGAAATAAATTCAACTCAGAATACTTAAATTGTCATTTCCCCCCTCCATTCTATTCAGATATTAATGAGTGTGTAGTGCTTCCTGGCTCATGCTTTCCTGGGACATGTCAAAATTTGGAAGGATCATTCAGATGTATCTGCCCACCAGGATATGAAGTAAAAAGTGAAAGCTGCATTGGTAAGGCTGCTTTTTCTTTCTAGAGATGATTTGCATGGTAACAAAACTGTTTATGTAGATACAATTTAAGTATTGTGCTACACACATAAACAGACTTGTGTGTGTGTGTGTGTGTATGATTGTTCTGTGATATCAGAAACATACTGACCTTCGTGTCTTTAGTAACATGATCTTTCAGATGTTGTTCCCATGCTGAATAAGTCTTATGGAAATTGTAGTCAGCAACCCTTGGACCATCACAAATTTCCTGTTTGGTTTATATTCACATTAGTTATAGGTGTCCTGTTTCGTTATGGTGACTTTTTGGAACTCAAGAGGTTGTAACTACATATTTTATTAACCTATGCATTGTTTTCTATGAGCAAATTTTCCTCTTGAATACAGCAAAAAGTGTCTGCTAATTATCAAAACAGCATCTGAAGCAAACAAATAAAAACAAAATGTTTTTAATCTGAGAAACATGTAATTTTAAATTTTCTTTTAACATATGATACCTTGATAATTACAACATTTCCCATCCACTCTTTGGTTCAAAGGATTGCAATAAGAAAATATTTAATGTTTTAATTATACTTTCAGATATTGATGAATGTAATGAGGATCCTAACATTTGCCTGTTTGGATCCTGCACTAATACTCCAGGTGGATTTCAGTGTATCTGCCCTCCAGGTTTTGTAATATCTGACAATGGTAGGAGATGTTTTGGTAAGTATAATGGTTATAACAGGTAATAATAATCTCAGCATACTTCATGATATAGGGTTGAATATAAAAGTAATTGTTGCTAATTAAGTATGTACTAATTAACCCTAACTGGGACTAAAGTGAATTGTGATTAGTGCAAATTATTATTGGTAATCTACATTAAGGTTTGATCAAAAACCTGGCAATGTATGGCGAATTACTATTTCCTTCTGATGAAAAGAGTCTTAAATTGGAATATTTTCAAGTAAGAAGCCTAGATTAATTCATTCTTAATGTGGAATTAATTACAGTGGTATGACTTTTGCTTTCTCTCAGATACTCGACAGAGCTTCTGTTTCACTAACTTTGAGAATGGGAAGTGCTCTGTGCCAAAAGCATTTAATACCACCAAGGCAAAATGTTGTTGCAGCAAGATGCCAGGAGAAGGTTGGGGTGATCCATGTGAACTCTGTCCTAAAGAAGAAGAAGGTAGTAAAAACATTGCAAAGCTTTTCAAGAAAAGCAGAAAATGAAACATAAAGCCAATACATAGTGTCTCCATTTATAAAACCACATCCTAAATTAAAATATTGGATCTCACTCATCAAGTCATCATATGAAATTGGAAGTAGAAAAATATGAGTTGGAACCTATCATAATTTTTTTTTCTTCATCTGTTTTTATTATCATCTTACACTAGAACCTGAGCAGTATTACAGCTATAATTACTGATTATATTTTGGACATACTCTCTGCTTAGCTAAATTCCTTATACAAGAGTCATTGGAAAATTTCCTTGATAGAATTTGTGGAAATTTTTATTTAAATTACAGTAGAGAGTTTAAAATATTGCTTTGTATATTCTCTCCCTAGTAGTGGTGTTTAAAAAAATATTATTTTAATAGTTGCTTTTCAGGATCTGTGTCCATTTGGCCATGGAACAATACCTGGAATAGATGATACACGAGAAGGTACTAATTTCCTACATTACCGCTCCACTAAATATCACTCTTGTTTTATATAATAAAGGAAATTGTGTATAGTATGGAAGTCTTTTAAAACAGGATTTATATACTTAACTAAGGGAAGTGAATATAAATTTTATTTCAAGAAAGCTTCTCTGCCTCTAAGTGCAGAATTATCATAAGGTAGTACAATGTTGTTTAATGTTATTATTATAGCTAATGCTGGTTTATATAATTAAAAATACATTGTTATATCCCATTTATTGTATTAAAAATTAAAGTTTCTTAATAAAATATATCAAAACAAATTAAATAAATACTTAAATATATAAATCATTGCACTAGTTAACCTGTTGATACCAAAATGCTAAACAGTTAGCACTTCACATTTTAAAATATAAATCTATAAAAATAATGCACCAAAATTTAGCTAATTACATGTACATCCTGTGTTAACATCCAATCCAATCAAAAATATTTTCAACAATATGTAATGAGAATAATCTGGTGAATCCCTGAAAGGATATTCTTCTATGCTCTTTAAATTGATAGCAGATATTACATTTAAAAATGTGTGATGTGTTAAAGCTTTTTTGTTTTTTTACTCACTATTTTTAACAGAAAAAACTGAAATTCTATTATTCAATAATGGTACACTGAAATCCTGATAGAGAATAAAGATTTGGCAAAACTTTTTCCTTTAGATGTCAATGAATGTCTGGAGAATCCTGGTATTTGTTCCAATGGACACTGCATAAACACTGATGGATCATTCCGTTGTGAATGTCCCTTGGGGTACAACCTTGACTACACTGGGGTGCAATGTGTAGGTGTGTGCTGATTCTGTACTGCACGTTGTTTGTATATTGCATGTTTTGTAACCCCTAAAGTTTATAAACTTGGCTTGAATTTCAGTTTTAAAATATTTGTTTTGCCTATTATATTTTAGATACTGATGAATGTTCCATTGGTAATCCTTGTGGAAATGGCACATGTTCCAATGTGATCGGTAGTTTTGAATGCAATTGCCTGGATGGATTTGAACCTGGGCCAATGATGAATTGTGAGGGTAAGTTATAGTATGTTTTTTATACACCTGAAGAATGTATTTCAGCAGCTAGCCTGTTCTGGGTACTTATATTTAAAAGAGAAAAAGAAGATGGTAGGACTGTAGCAAGTTTTCAATTAATTGTATTGTTAACTGCTTGGAATTAATTAGCTCAGCTTTAAGATGGCCAGAACCCCCACAATATAGCAGGAATACAAACAGCAGCAATGAATCTCATGTCTGTGTATTCCTGCATGTAGAGTGAGCTTGAGAAAGTAAAATATATTCATCTGATGCATTGAGGTCTAGGGACTTCTGGGCACTGGTGAACTAGTGAGGTGTCTCCATTATTACTAGAATAGCACTTATATACCGCTTCATGGTGCTTTACAGCCCTCTCTAAGCGTTTAGAAAGTCAGCTTATTGCCCTCAACAATCTGGGTCCTCATTTTACCGACCTTGGTAACATCCCTTTCCCTACTATTTATTTGTTCTAATTATGTTTTATTGTTTAAATGTTTTAAATATTGTTGGATAATAACGATAATTATTTTAGGTATTTATTAATTATTTTAGAAATAAAAAATCCATGTATGACCAGTACACTAAATTTTGTTTGTTGAAAAAGGACTTCATTAATTCTTATCCCAATCTCTTTCCACACATAACTGCACCATTACTGCATTAACAAATATGAAAAAAATGATTAATTATAAATTATACTATTAAGTGCAAGTGTATTATTCTGTTTTGTCTTGCTTAGATATAAATGAATGTGCACAAAATCCTTTGCTTTGTGCTTTTCGCTGTATAAATACTTATGGTTTTTATGAATGCACCTGCCCAGTGGGATATGAATTAAGAGATGACCAGAAAATGTGCAAAGGTAAGGGAATGTTAACACTTTTGCCAATACAATTTTTATAGAACAATGTATACTGTGAAGTTTCTGAAATTGAAGGATGACAATTTAATATAGAAGAGAAGGCTATTGCTATAATGTCATCTTGTATGAAAAATGGAACTGAGCATTAAAGAATGTATGCAGAATGTATAAAATAATAAAACATGGAATTATTTGGTATTATTAATTTAAAAACTTGTGCCTCATAAATTACTGAAATGCTGCATTATATTTCAGTTTGGCTTTTGATAAGGTTACAAGAATTGGGATGCCATTCAATTTCCAATTAATATTAAGAAAAAATAGGTATGTTTGTCTACCATTTATATTATTTTGCTTTCTGAAAAGATCTCGATGAATGTGCAGAGGGCCTACATGACTGTGAATCAAGAGGCATGATGTGTAAAAATCTGATTGGAACCTTCATGTGCATATGTCCTCCTGGAATGACTCGAAGACCAGATGGAGAAGGTTGTATTGGTAGGTACCCAAACTAGGTAGTTTACTTTGTTATATGTAATTAAATTAAAAGCAAACAATTTGATTTAATAATTCATTCTTAGTGGTAGTTTTTAATATTGTGTATTTTATTGCTAGGCATTATAATTGTGTACAATTGTCATCAGATTATTAGAGAAACAGCTAAAGAATCCAAATAAGGGTTTGTAATACAAATACAAAAAAGGCTTGTTCATAGGCAATATTGGGTAGCAGGACTTCTACAGGTAGTACACGGATGTTTTACTTTCCACATCCCAGAAACTAAGGCCAGACCTTAAGGATTTAACAAGGTACAGTATAACTGAATACATTGATTCAGAGTTTCATGCCAAGACTATATATAATTCTGCTTGGCAACGTCTGGCATTTTAGTTCCCACAACAACTACTAGGGAGGAGAACATTGCCAACTCAATTTAGGATTGTAAAAATAAATAATCTATTTTTCATAAAGGAATCTCATAGTAAAAGGCTTACATATATTATGGTTAGAACATATTAAGTCGTCATAAATTGTCATGTGACAATGAATACGGTAGTAATTACATTATCAAGGTCGTGTTGCTAGAAGAACAAACTAACATGGCATATTTATCAGCTCTTAGTAGATTTGTACCTTTGTAGTTGTAGACACCTGGAAAAAATAAACCTGAAATTTTTGTAATATGTAAAATCCATTTCTTTACTATATAGCTATACATATCATGAGAATTGTCAATGATGAACTTAAGATTTTAAAAATATTTTTGTTCATTAGAAATTACATCATCTTACATTATTTGCATGCTAAAACAAAATTTCTCTTTGTTCAGCTAAAGCTTCAAATAGATATTCAAATAAGTGCATACTTTCCTTCTAGTCTCTGACTATTTACCATTTAAGTTTTTCAGCAATTTTACACATATTTGTATCAAAGCAGATGCAGATCCCTGGCTTGCAGTAATTTTTATCTCTCCTTCCAAAAAAACCCACTCCCATTGAAATGTTTTTAGAAATACAAGCTTATAAGAATTAAAATCATATCATATTTTTTTGCACTCAGTATACTGTCTTTGTCAGATTAGGATTTTTTATCCTTATATTTTTTTTAATCGGCTATCAATCAGAAATGTAGCTTTCATTTTGAATTGTTTTGAATTGTGGGAATTACTGTTACTCTTTTTGCTTTTGTGCTATTTCATTTTTTGGTTTATTTTCTTGCAATCAAGATGAAAATGAATGCCACAGTAAGCCTGGTATCTGTGAAAATGGCCGTTGTATAAACATTATTGGAAGTTACATATGTGAGTGTAATGAAGGTTTCCAGTCAAGCCCATCTGGAATTGAATGCATTGGCAAGTAAATTTATATTCCTTAATTTCTATGTCTGTTTGTCTATAGGTGCTTCTGACAAGAATAAAGATATCCGTTTGCAACATAGATTAGGGGATTTTCCCCCCACAAAAATCAATCTTTACTAACTTTATTATTATTAGGATGCTACAATCATTTTTAAATAATTTTACTTTGATGTAAGAGATATACATTTCCAAATGTTTTGAGATAAGCAATCAAAGCTCAAGGATGGGATTCAGCCGGTTCAGACAAACCGGATGCTAATTTTACATCTGGTTCACTGAACCAATAGTTGCAAGCACTGGCCCACCCCACCCCTCCAAGGAGTCTCCATATGGCCGATTTTGGATGCGAGGTAAGTGCAGAGGCTCTGGAAGGGCAAAAAAACGGGCCTTCCAGAAGTCCAGAAACGGGCCCATTTCTGGCCTCAGGAGCCTGGGGGTGGCTGTTTTCGCCCTCCCAGAGACTCGCGAAAATGTGGCGCAGGAGGCCGAGTAGGCTACACCCCATGGCCATGCTCACCCAGAAACCAGGCAGCAGAACCAGTTGCTATTTTTTTTCAATCCCACCCCTGGCTAAGATTATATCAAAGCTAAAAATCTTCATTTTATTTCATGAAATATATATTTAGATGGTGTTTTTATGAAAATATGTTTTCCAAAATATGGTTACTCTAGGGATCATGACTGAAAAATCAGAAATTATTTTAACAGAATGAAATGCTCCTTTCTGATGTGTATGTTATTTCTCCACATTCATTACACAGACAACCGACAAGGTTTCTGCTTTGCTGAAGTCTTGCAGACAATGTGTCAAATGGCTTCCAGTAGCCGTAATCTTGTCACCAAATCAGAATGCTGTTGTGATGGTGGAAGAGGGTGGGGCAATCAGTGTGAGATCTGCCCACTCTTAGTAACAACTCAGTACAAGAAGCTGTGTCCACATGGTCCAGGATACACCACTGATGGGAGAGGTATTCTTTGTGGAATCTTCAGACAAGTTTCCTTTTTTTAACTGTAGGGTGGTAGAAAGATGAAGATGTATAATATTGCCTTAGTATCCCTAGGATATCTTGATTTTGAAAATAGAAGAATATTGTGGTATACGTTAGCTGTATTTCTTAGCAAACAATTTTACTTGCAGTGAAATTTTCCTATGCAGTTAATAATTAAAATGGATTGTTTCTATTGATTTAGATTATAGAGATTATTCATTGTTAATGAATAATCTCTAGAAAATTCATTGATAATAAATTGTTCAACTTCCCAATCTCAAGAGAACATACAACAAAATGTTTATAGATTAGACAGAAGACTGCTGCTACTGGTCTTGGCTTTTCTCCCCTTCAATCACTTCTGCCTAAAACATGCTGTTTCTGTATAGAAGTGAACCATCCAAAAATTGGACTTGTTGTGCACATCTCTACCAAGTTTTAATATTCTAGTAACATTGAAACAATTGATACTAACTGTTGTGAATAAAACTAGTAGGCATCATATTGAAATACTATAAAATGAAATTCTTGAACAATTTAGGATAATCTATTGGCTATGAGAGACAGAAGTAGCAAAGTTCTGCTGATGTTTGGGGTGAAAGGATGGTGCTGCAGGGGTTCTTTTTTATGGGGAAAATTCTCCCATTTTAGAGCAGTTGGTAGAACAATGATTACAAGAGATATTATTACACTTTCAAGAGCTGCTGGGACAATTATATTGAGATTGAAAGTAGCTTTTTAACTCTTAGTATGCCCTTATTTTCAGTCTGGCTAAATCAATGCTGGCTTCTCTGCTGGTGAATCATTTTGTCCATAGACAGAAAGGTACTACACTTTGATACCTACAAAAAACTCATAGGCATATGGCTATATAATTTGTATTTGTTTAATGACATGTATTTCATTAATTGCAAGCAATTACATGCCAAAATAAAAAATGCATCTTATTTTTTATTCCATAGATATTGATGAGTGTAAGGTGATGCCAAATTTATGTAGACATGGCCAATGCATAAACACCATGGGTTCCTTCAGATGTTTTTGTAAAGTTGGCTATACTACTGATATAAGTGGTACTTCTTGTGTGGGTAAGTTATAGCCTTTATGGTTACTTCTATATTGTAGTACATTATTATATCTATATTAAAACTTGTTACATTTTCCATTTTGTGATTTAAAATATTGTGCTATAAAGCCTCAAGTTTTGTATTTACTGTTACATTCAGATATAGAAAGTTCCCTTCAATTATATTCCTGATTCAAGACTGTCTCATGTCAATAGCTTAATAACTTAACGCCTTTTAACATAGTCCCTGTATTGTGATCGAAAATAGTGTTCTTGTTCTGTAGAGATCCAAAGCTTGGAATTGGGGATTAATGTTATAAATTACTTTAAGCAAAGTAGTATTTTCTTCCAGTGCCTTTGGAAATATTTTTTATGAAGATGGGAAAGTAGTAATATCACTGTGGTTTATCATGTCGGAATTTGGGACTTAAACTTACATAGCTTCCTATATGAACTGTGAACTTGATATTGTGAGTTTAAACTCAATAATTTTACAAATTTGATTGCAAATGCTGAACTCTTAATTGAGCGGAAGGATTTTTCCCCCCAATACTAAGTAAGAACTTCAAAATTCTTATTGCCTATCAGGTTGGTTGGCCTTTTTGCGCTATAATGAATCTTGTCTTTAACCATATTAAACATGTTTTTTTTAATACATTTTAGTCTATTAGGCATTTATTTTGGATCCAATGCTATGGAATAAATTAAACTTGAATATGAATTATTCCTGTAATTAGATCTGGATGAATGCTCCCAGTCTCCCAAACCATGCAATTTTATCTGCAAGAATACTGAAGGAAGCTACCAATGTTCATGTCCACGTGGCTATATCCTTCAAGATGATGTAAAATCCTGTAGAGGTAAAAGATTGACTAACTGAGTGTATTTTCTAATTAATTAATTTATTATGTGATACAATCATGTTTTATATCAACTATCAAAACAATAATATTAAATGTGGCCCATTGGATTCAATCCCAAAGGTGCTTTTCAAGAGGCAACTGGACTTTCTGGTTTTTCTGTGAAGACGTTTCACTTCTCATCCAAGAAGCTTCTTCAGCTCCATCTTTGAAGAAGCTTCTTGGATGAGAAGTGAAATGTCTTAAAAGAAAGTAATGATAAAATCATGGAGTTACACCTATATTGGATTGTGCTTAAATCCAGCCCATGGGGCCGGCCTGAAAATATCAAAGGACCAGCCCATGGTGCCTCTGGTGGTTAAAACAGGATGTGCCTCATTTTCACCCTCCATGGCCTCCTGCAGGACTCTGCCAGCTGAAAATGGGCGGAAAAACAAACCCATAAATGGCTGAAAAGGAGGCCAAAACGGTCTGAAAAGCGGCCTGAAAATGGGCCCAAAACATGCCCGAAGACAGTGAGCATAGTGCTGCAGAGGCCATGGAAGGTCAAAACAAGGTGCAGGGGTGGCAGATGTGGACCTCCCATGCCCCGTTTTATTTATGAGAAAGCCTGAGAGATTGGATTTCTCTAGGCAAAATTGATAAGGAATAGATGTCTATGGTGGGGTGGACGTGGCTACTCAAATGATGCAATGAGTGTAGGACAAGCTCCACCCTTTTAGTACATCCATTGTGATTCTGTATGCATGTTTGTAATGGGTGGCACTTGCACTATGGCGTTTTTTGTGTTGAATTAAAGAGAGCCTTTTAGCTAATGCACTGCATGTAAAAGCTATTTTAATTGCTCCAACAGTGTTATTAAATATTAGATTAAATAATTATGTTGCCTTCATTTTAAAAGAAATAAACACCTTATTTTTTCAGATCTTGATGAATGTCAAACTAAACAACATAACTGTCAATTCCTTTGTGTCAATACCCTGGGAGGATTCACATGTAAATGTCCACCAGGCTTCACCCAACATCATACAGCTTGTATAGGTAAGAGATTAATGTGGTTGTTGTTTTTTCTTTCATGAAAAACATGTAATATTTTTCAGATCTCCTTAGCAACAAACAGGGCTAGTAATAAGATTAATAATCAGATTAATAAAATTTAATAAGAAAAAGATTAAGATGAGAATTTTATCAATTCCACTTGACATATATCTTTCCATTTATTGATCTTTATCATATATCCCTTGCTATTTGCAACCTCTTTCATGTGGAGGGAAATTGTGAAACATTCTCAAAGTGCAACCATAATTTTCCTATATTGCTTGCATTGATAGTATGCAATAGGTACAGATAGTTTTCATTGTATATTATAATAAAAGCTAAAAGCCTTGATAGTATTTGAAATTGAGAGCATGTCTTTATGATACCAAGAATATAAATTATGAAAACAATTCTGCAAAAATTGAAACATAGCATTCTTTATTTTTCTTTTGGTATCTGATTTATAAAAAATGAAATGTCATTTTGTAGATAACAATGAATGTGGATCACAGCCTTCACTTTGTGGATCAAAAGGAGTCTGTCAAAATACTCCTGGAAGTTTTGCCTGTGAGTGCCAAAGAGGTTTCTCTTTAGATTCCACTGGACTGAACTGTGAAGGTAATAAGTTGCAAAAACTGTGAGTGTCATAAATTACATACCGAAGTGGTATTTCTGGAAATCAGCAGTCATTACTTAATAATCATTAGTTAGACTTATCATGTGATTATTAGAATCTTTATTATTCACCTCTTTTAACGCTTAAGTGTTATTGGAATTTTGTCATTTATGTGTGGCAGAGTTACTGAAATATAGATTGGAGGACAATTTTGAATTTTTGATTGATTATGTGCCATCAAGTTGTTTTCAGCTCCTATTTACTACATCAATAGATTTTCTCTACCACATAAATAGATGACAATATATCCCTAACCTGTTCCTTTACGTCTTCCAACAACATACCCATTGTCACTGTAACTGAGTCCATCAAACACATTGCTGTTTGTCTATGTGAGAAACATAGTGTTTTTGCTTCCTGAATGGATTGCTTTAGTTGTTTTGTATTTTACTGTTATTTTAATTTCATAAAGCTTTCCAGAGTCCTCTGGAATGGGATGGCCTACAAATTCAACGGACAAATGAATTAAAAGAAAATAAAAATGACTGGCTGGAATGTACAAAATATGTCATAAATCTTCCATCCTTTCGTTTACCTGAGTCTTGTCCTTTTCTCAACAGCCAACAAGTAAACTGAATTTTCTAGTTAACCATGTACAATTGTTATTCCAATCCCCACCCTCATTAAAGCAGCTGCTTCTCCTAAATACTGAATGGCTAAGGGTAGGGCTGCCCTCCTGGCCTTTGATTCATAATTATTCTTAAGTGGGAAGCAAGAGAAAATGGAAGCATTATTTTCCCTGGCTTGTAATGGTTGCAGAGGATTTTTACAGCTTGAATCTACATTTCTACTAATAAAAACTTTAATAAGAACAATCTTTTGATCAGAAGAAAATGTCATTGAGTAATATGAAATTGTTTTTCTAAACATATATACACAAAATTTAGCAAATTATTTACTACTTTATCTTTTTATCTTTTTCTTTGGTTTAATATCTTTATTTATAGATGTGGATGAGTGTGATGGAAATCACAGATGCCAACATGGCTGCCAAAATATTCTTGGGGGCTACAGATGCAGCTGCCCACATGGGTATATCCAGCATTACCAGTGGAATCAGTGTGTGGGTAAGAAACTCACTTTACATAAAGAGTGCTAGAATTAATGATATAAGGTAAAGAATAAAAAAAGTACACAGAAACCCAAATTAGTTTATTTTATATCATTTGATCCTTCATGTTGCTAGTTGTTATACCAACCCTTGCTATTAAAATGAAATATATTTATTTTGTTATCCGTGTTCTTTAAAATAACACCTATTTTTCTATGCCAATCTTAAAAAAGATAACCCAGAAATATGTTTTATTAGCCTTAGAAATTAGTCACTGTTGTAACAAGCTTTCCTTGATAAAGTATGTTTTTAATTGCCCGACAGATGAAAACGAATGCTCAAATCCTAGCATTTGCGGTTCAGCTTCATGCTACAACACTCTTGGAAGCTACAAATGTGCATGTCCCTCTGGATTCTCTTATGATCAGCTCAGAAGCACATGCCACGATGTCAATGAATGTTCTTCTACTAAGAATCCCTGCAATTATGGCTGTTCCAATACTGAAGGTGGATACCTCTGCGGCTGCCCTCCGGGATATTACAGAGCAGGGCAAGGGTGAGTAGTTGATGGCAAACTCTTCTTGCATCTTTTACAAAATTGTGAGCAACTAATATATTTTAGTATGAAGCAATTTCCACTATCTTGGAAGAGTCAAATCTCAGTTCATTAATAAATAGTTATATTTTCTATTAATGAAATCTCTGATCTGTGATCTCTGATTTCATATTATGCTTTCATGAAAGATAGAATGTTTAAAACAGTTAATAGAGAGAAACTATACTTTTTGTTCCTCCACAAAAAAGGAATATATGTGTAATATCTGTCCACGTCAATCCCAGTTCAGTGCTGATTATCATCACTTTTTAAGCACTACTACCAGTCTGTTACAGACTCATTTGCTCCACTGTTGTCCACCTTGCACTGAATTCAGGCTATTCCAGTTACATTTTTATAAGACAAATCGTATACCTGTTGCTTAAACATGAAACTGAATAAGATGGCAGTTGTAGTGTTTACATTGCAACTATACAGAGTTTACAATGTGTAATTCAGATTGGATGAAAATTAAAATTAAATATGTGAACTAGATCCAGACTGAATAGCCTTTTTCAGCAGGAGTAGATTTAATCAACAATTTTCAGCTGCCTAAATTATGCAAAAAACAATAGTCTTTTTAATGTGGTATCCTATGTCTCCTCTCCACTGCTGTTCCATGAGTTGAATCATTATTATCCGATCCTAGTTGTTGCTTCCCTTACAGCATGTCCACAGTCTTCTGATCACAATTTGGTGCTTATCAATTGGCTTGCAATTACAGATAGTCCTCATTTAATGACTGGAGGCTGGCTGAAAAAGGCACGTCCCAAAATCTAAGACTGGATTTCAGGACAGACCTTTTTCAGCCAGTCTCCTTGAGAGAGAGAAATGCTGCTTGTCTCTTTGGCAAAGAGGAGGGGAACTGCAGCACTGGGCTGGGAAAAGAAGAAAAGCTCACAAATGCCCTTCTGTGCACAAAGGGGACCAGCCACAGCCTTAACAACCACAGTTTGAAAAGTCAGAGTGCAGGCATAAAGTTGAGTCAGATCATGTGGTGACCTGCTTTACAGCCACCATAACCTATGACCATAATTCCAAAGCTAATGATGGAATATATCATAATTATCCAGTGAGGTATTTATGGTATCACATCACCTTGAATGAAGATACTATACAATTTCTGATTTTCATATATAAAATAGCAGTAATGTATATTGAGAACCTTGACAATAAAATATATATTTAATTCCATTTAATTACCTTTTTAACTATATCATTGACTTACCACTCTGCAGAAAAAAATGGAAATTTATTCCTTTGTCTTACAATTTTTTGTCCTATTTGTGTTAGTGTCGCTGCTTTTGTTTTGTTTTGTTTTATTTAAATATGTATGTAATATACATAAAAAGTTTAGAAAGGAATAAATCCCTCCCTGAAGCTAAATTACTAACAAAGGTGAAAAGTAAAAGATTGAAAACATTGAGAAGGAAATGCACAATTAAAGTAGGCATTTTGTTTGTACCAAATGATTACAACTTGTGTTTTTATCACATAACAAATCACTCTTTTCCCTTATGAACTAGCAACCTGGCAACAAAAAGGCTTCTTTCTCCGGGTGCTAATATTATGACATTATTTATCAGGCACTGTGTCTCCGGTATGGGGTTTAGTAAAGGCCAGTATCTACCAGTGGATCAAGGTGAAGAGAATGCTTTGTCCCCAGAAGCATGTTATGAGTGTAAAATTAATGGATACTCCCAAAAAGACAGCAGGAAGAAAAGAAGCCTCAATCAATCTGAGCCTGCAGAGGTAAGCAAAACTGCCCAACTGATTTGCACTTGCTATTCCAAAACCAGATCTAAACAACTGAATTTGTCAGAATCTTATGAGGCTTTGAAAAGAAACTACTAATAATCTTCCATTATTAACATCAAGAGCAATATTCTTTTGCTCACTGTTTTCTGTCAGTAGCAGTTTCTTACATGAGTTTGCATAACACTAATGTAGAATGTGAAATCATTATGCACAGTAGTTCTGCCCTTCCAATATTCAAAGAGATTTTGTATATACAAACAGAAAAAATAATTGGATTAAAATAATTGAAATTGGACCGAGTAATCAGTTGCAATTTATTGAGTAATAAATCATCAGAGAAAAAGATTGTTACTACAGAATATTGAGGAATCCAGGAAAAACCCTTTCAAATTAATCTTCATTTGATTGCTTTATTAAACTTGATATAAGCCAGTCAGATTCATTTTAGAATTACGGCATATGAGTCTCAGAAATTAAAATAAATCAATCTATTATTTTGTTCTGATCTACTGAATCCCACTCTCAGTTCTTGATTGTTTTTTCATGCTTTAAAGTTATTCTCACCATTAGTCATTAATCATTATAACTGCAATGGAATTTCTGTGCATAATGGAATAGGTATTGTATGCAATGGATCAAATGTTCACTGCAGTTTATATAATTTGCCTAATTATGATTATGGTAATGGTATAAATGTCTTAATGTGTGCAGAGGTCATCACACAAATGATGCAAAGTAAGATTTTGTGCCATTTGATTATGTCATCACAGATGATGTAAACCTCCATAGTGATAGGTTTTCAAATTTATCAGATATTTGTGGATATCTCGCACACTTGTTTTATTAAAATGAAAGAACAGTGAAATGAGATTTTTTCATCAGGGATGGGAATTACTTCATGCTGACCTTCCTCTAGATCAGTGAGGGCTAACTTTTTCGTCGCTGTGTGCCAAAAGTGGGCACGCATGTGTGATTGTGTGCACCCACACACCCATAATGCAATACATGCGTGATCCACCCGTGCACATGCATGGCAGAGACCTGAAAACCAGCTGAACAGTGGGAGATGTGCACGCATGCGCAGTGGAGCTGAGCTGGGGTGACGGCTTGCATGCCCGCAGAGAGGACTCTGCGTGCCACCTGTGGCACGAGTGCCATAGGTTCACTATCACGGCTCTAGATAAACACTTGGTTTAATTTATATTTAACACCATGTATGTTTTGCTCCTATTATTTGACAAAACATAGGAAATCTCACACATCTGAAGGCCTGTGTGTGAGGAAGGTTGCTTTGGTGATATGATAAAAGTATGTTGATCGGTGTCTCTGGAGATTAAACATCCAGCTCATGATTGTCCCAAAGGTGCTTTTTCAAAAGGAAACTGGACTTTTTTGTTTTTTCCTTGAAAACGTTTCACTTCTGATGCAAGAAGCTTCTTCAGCTTCTGTACTGTTGATCAGTATTTCTGATCAGGTCCTACACGCATTCTATATTTTACTATTGAATAAATTACCCAGTAAATTAGCAAAGCACAAAAGATGATGAAAAGACTTATTTCTATAAAATTCATGTTGGATGAAATATTCTGGAATAATGGTAGATGTTCACTAGATGTCCATACATGCTCCAAAATGCAGTTTCTGGACTTGAGGTCTTGGTACCATTCTAGAGCCAGGTAGCAGCAATGATGGAAAATTATAATAATTAATTATCTATGGGTTTTTTTAAATGTCTAAACAGAAATATTGAAGTTTGCCTACGCCTTTTGCCCTAACCTTTGCTTTCTGGTTTAACAGATCAGTTTGGAAAGTTTGGACATTGATCTTCCATTGAAGATGAGATTCAGCATAACTGGCCTTGGCAATAAAGAACATATATTAGATCTCATGCCTGCAATACAGACCCTCACAAATCACAACCACTACGTTATCTCCTTTGGTAATCACAATAGCACCTTCCGGATACACCAGAAAGATGGGCTCAGTTATCTTCAGGTTGCTAAGAAAAAAGCCACAGCTGGTATTTACACACTGGAAATAGTTAGCATTCCTCTGTACAAAAAGGAAGAACTAAAGAAATTGGAAGAAAGCAATGAGGACAACTACCTCCTAGGAGAACTTGGAGAAGCTCTTAAAATGAGACTTTGGATTGAACTCTATTAAAATCTTCTTTCCTCACTCCCATCATGAAAGATTCCCTTCTGTTCACATATCATATCATATACTTTGGTTTTGAAAGCTTTAAAGGGGTCGGTAACTTACTTTTTTAGAAGACCCAAAATTGCAAATAGTGACCTCTGCATCCTTCTGTCCTGAATAAGACTGAAGAACAGACCTCAACCCTTCTATTACCAAAACCTTGATTACAATGCCAACAATCATGATTACTATATTGTCTATATAATCTCAATTTTAAATATATATTTTTAAAAAGAAAGAAAATGTGGTGCTTTAAAAAAATCATATATGGCACTAAATGGCACAAAATGTGAGTTACTTTTTTTTCCTATAAGCACTCTAGCATATTGATGATTTTGCTGTAGTCCCTAAATTAAAAATAGAGATTTTATTTATTTTTAATGCAATAATATATGGAGAAATTAACAATCTGTTAAAAAGGAAAAAGGAAACACTTGCTTTTCTTTGCAATTTTATGAATTTGAACTATTACATGTATTAGGTATTTTAGAAAAAATAACAGAAATGAATACGTAGATTGAAAAAGTTTCCTCTCAGTCTTGTGCCTATTATCCACAAAGCATTAAAAAAACAATCACCTGATCAAATGAGCACTGTAATACACTACCCAAGGGCTTTCTTTTCCCTAGGCAAGATATTTAAATAATGCATTATCTTAAATAACCACAATCAGAATTTCAACTTTAAATTTGGTGCTGATACTCAACATACACATCATACAAACTAGATTTTTCTATCAGAGAAGACTATTCATGGAAATGATGCACAACCACTGTAACAAAATACCTGGAATGCTTGTGATATCCTTGGTATTGCAAGCCAACCCGTACTGTATTTCCTTCAGGTAACCTCACTATATCACACAAACCTCATTAACTACAACAAAAGGTGCTTGACGTATTTGCATTACTGTAGGCAGCTGATTACAAATCATGTATTCTTAGAAGGGAACATCTTAGATGTTTCATTCTAAGTGGTGCTGGATTGAATTCATCCTGAAATAAACATGGCTGAGCTATTGCAGAATTGTTGTCATATGTGTACACTATTCATGCTGCATGGAAAAACCACATATTGGAAAATAAGAATGTTCATTAATGCTGTAGTTATACACAATATGTTTCGTTTTATCATAGCCTATTTTATAAGTTACCTTTGTACAACGTGTTGGCATTTAGTTTAGCGTGTTTTTTATTTTATTAAATTTGTCATTTAATAAATGTATGTCACCATGGTGCTATTAAATAATAACTTGTACTTGTTCCAGGTCATATAAAAAAGCCTCACATGTGAATCAACACAAAACACATTCCATGCCTGCTTTTCCTCTGTTGTTGTTTTTTAAACCTGTACTGATCAAAACTTGCCAGAAGTTATGCTCACTGTTTTGGTTCATACTCTGTATTTTCTGTGTATTTTCTTTTATGAAAAGAGAAAACCTTGTAAATTGCATTTTGAAAAAAAAAGCATTATTTTGTTGGTCTTTGTATTAATACAATATCACTTTTCCTGAAATAAAACTTATTTTCCGGTAGCTGCATTATTTTGTTTTGATATGGGGAAATGGTCAACCTTATAACATGAAGAGTGAACGAGGATGATGTGTTTTCTCTCCTTATTTTCAATTTTGCAGAACTTGCACAGGATTATCACTGTTTCCTGAGTGAATTGTAGCACTTTTCCTGAGACACAACTGAAAAATGTTACTGTGAAAAATAGGACAGATGGAAAGTATGAAAAAGGACTCCATTGTACATTGTAGGTCAAAGTATATTGGGAATCTAAATAATGAATTCAGTTAATGACTTGGTAATTTTATTTAACAGACTGTTGTTAAGTGATGCCCCTAAATTAATCACTTATGTGATCTAATTTGCACAGGTAGAAAGAGCAATAATTTCCAGGGCCTGAGATGTCTTTCCCTGCAGAGCAAAGAGGAAAAAGGCTAAGGAAGAGAGCAGAACAGAATAACTCACCGTGGCCATCTCACTCTGGGACAACTTGCTGTGGGACAATTCAGCAATTCAATTTAAAATAATTTAAAAATATATTTTAATCTTTGTCATTCACATTTCATTTTGTTCCTCCTTTTCAATCCTTTCTATTCACCACTTAAATATTATGTAATTCTTGTTCTGTGGCGAGTTGGCCATGGCAAATTGTCCTGCAGCGGGTTAACCGTGATGAGTTAGGCCAGCAAGTTGGCTGTGGCAAATTGGCCATGGTGGCTTCAGTGAATTGTCCATGGGAAGTTGTCCTAGACCCGGAAGGGAGGCCCTCTGCCTGGGTTGGGTCTGAACATGCCTTGGTCCCAGCATTTAGTTGCACGATAGCTCTGGTCTCACACACACACACACATAGGCCCCACAAGATCATCCCATATAGAAAGAACTTGAGGATTCCATCCCATGAGGGCTTTGTGGTGTCTCCTGAGAACCCAATTTTTTAAAAGACCTTAAAATCAGGTTTTTATTCTGAGATCATTTAGGGTGCCAATAGTCTCCTTACAACACTTCTGTTTTACTACATAGGATTCTAAACCACCTTGAAGCCTATTAAAAATAGGTAGTATAGAAATCAGTGCATCAAATTATACATACATGGCTATTTCTGGCCAAACGTTGCTAGACAATTCATAAAGTTTCTGCTGATAATTGTCTATTCTGATGGCTAGCAGAATCATAGGCAGAAGGATGTGAGTCATGTGGGGCCCTATGTTTATTCTTTAAAAAATGGTGATAACAGATTGAAGCTAGCCCTGCCTCCTCCTGAACAAAAGCATCCTTTGTATTCTGGAGAAGGAGGCAAGGCAGATCAGGCTTCAAGGTCAGCTATCTCCTGGCACCAGTGTTCTCCGTTTGCCAGGGAAATATTTCCTTAATTATCAACAAATTTAATGAGCTTTTACTGATTAACGCTTCCAATTTATGTACATCCATAAAACGTACTTCAAGTTACTATAAGCTGTTCATTAAGAGCAGCCAAAGTATATTACAGTAAATCATAGTAATTATTGCTGAAGCTTTCTAAGTTATACTTTTTAAATACCTGGCTTTTTTGCGGGGGAAGAGCTAATTTTATTGTTTGGAACAGAATATGATCAAAGATACTGTAGTCCTGGATATTAGCAGGATTGCTGCTTTTGTCAAAACGGCTAAGTAGTGTGGTACTGTTGTGCTGTGAGCTCTCCATTTTTATATGCAAAACAATACAACGTCAATGTGTGTGCTTGTTTCACAAAGGCCTGATGTGGTTTCCATCTTTCTGCCCCTGCACACTGCCCTCCTCCCAGATCAGAAGTGGGTTCCTACCAGTTCTATCCGGTTCTATAGAGTAGGTAGTAAATCTACGGGGTAGTTTGTTGAACCAGTAGTAATGGCAGCCTGGCCACCATGCCCCCAAGCCGGTTCAACTCAATCCCTCCTGTCCCGCACGCCCAGTCGCCGCTCGCTCGCTGGCCCCGCCCGGCTGCACTACTGCTCCGCCTGCCTACCCAGCCACCACTCACTGACTCGCTGACTTGCTGATCACCCCGCCTCTGAGTCTGAGTCCTATATATACCATGCTGCGTGGTCACCATGTGGCCCACTTCCTCGCATCTTGCCCTCACGTCTGCTGCCCTCGTTACTGCTGCTTCCTCCTGCAGCTGCCTAAAGGTAAGTAAGCCACGGAGGGCGGCAAGAAACTACTGAGAGCGGTGCCGGGCTTCCCAGTGTATATGAGCCCGGAGAGGTCTTCCTTGCCATCACTCCCCGGGATCATGTAGACCACGAAGCATGCTGGCACTTGGAGGGAGACTTTGCACAGCGTGTGGGGGGGGAGGAGAAAAGGAAGAAGCAGAGATGGCAGTTCCTTGGCTTCTTCCTCCCGTGGCTGGTGGTAAAAGGGAAGGCAAGCCAGCACCCACGAGGAACCACCCCTCAGCCCCCGAAGGCAGGAAATCATGTCAGGCCACCCGGCTGTGGGCCAAGGGGAAGGAAGCTAGCAGCTTACTCCCTTACCCGCAGTCCTGCCATGCGTCCCTGCCTTCCACATGGTGGTCCTCCAAGCCCGCTTGTCTGCTGCTGATCACTGCGGTGGACATGGGCAGCCCAGGGAGGATGGGCAGCAAATGTCCTGGATGCCCGTAGCGGAACGGGAGCAGCAGCGATGGAAGAAGAAAGCGACTCCTGGAACGTTCATTTTGTTCCTTCTCACATCGCTGCCTTTGCTGCTTCTTCCGCTCCGCTTCAGGCACCCAGGACATCTGCTGCTGCCCTCCTTGGGCTGCCCATTCATTCCCGGGAAATCCTCCTGCAGCACCGCCCATCAGTTCACTGGCTGCGTCTCTCCAAAGGGCCACCCGTGGTCAACCTATCCACGTGGAAGATGCTGGTGGCAGGGGAGGGAGACCAGCTGCGCTTTGCCAAAGAGCCATCTCGGGGGGGCATGGCAAGGGTCCCTCGCCTTTTGGCCCTGGCACGCTGAGCTTCCGCGGGGCCTTTGGGTGACTGCCGCCTGCATTTGTTTCAGGGGACCGCTGACATGCCGCTTTCTTTCTTTCATGCCGTACTCTGACTTTGTTTCAGACGGAAAAAAGAAAATTGTTAAGAAGAAGCAACAACGAGTAAGGAGAGTGGATGGTAGATAGGAAGTAAGAGAGGGAGAGGAGAAGAAGAATAGAAAGTAGAGGGGAGAGGGAG
>JANHFT010002107.1:424602-450438 GCA_032467955.1 Pseudoxenodon macrops
TTAAGTGAATCTGGCTTCCCCTATTGATTTTGTCAGAAATCAGTGAGAAGGTTACAAATGGTGATCACATGATCCCAAGATAGTGCAACTGTCATAAATACCAGTTGTCAAGAGCCAGAATTTTGATCATGTGTCAATAGGGATGAAAACAAAAGTACTTTTTTCATATATTTTTTCAGTGCCATTATAACTTCAAATGGTAACTAAACGAATGATTGTAAGTTGAGACTGCAGAAGCCTGAGAAGCCATAAGGCCAGTGACTTTCTTTGCTTTGAATAGTAAGGAACGAAAAAGGGGGGCTTTAAAGAGGCCTACGAAGGCAGGTAGGTCTGGTTGCAGTTCCTCATCATCTGACAAATCTAATTTTCTTTGTCTGTCCTTCCCTGAGAGAGAGGCCAGACTGGATGGGCCCAGAGATTGATCTTATGCTGGGGATGTTACCTCTGCTGGATAATGGCGCCCATGTTGGAGTCCCAGGTCCCTGGGTTACCCCTTGCTTGAGGATGACCTTTGTTGCAGGCCCGCAGCTATCCCCTGTCGAATGGCCTGAGATATGATGGCTGCCATGTCAGAAGAGAGATGAGGCCCCAGTCTTTCTTCTGTTCGGAGGCCTGCTGCAGTGGGGGTGAAGGTTGCCTCTGCTTGGGCTCTTCTATGGTCTGTGGGTTGGATCCGAAAGGGATCTGACCTGGTATGATCAGGTATAGGCCCAAATAATGCCTCCATCTCAAAGGGTGGAGGTGAGTCCTGTTCCCCGTCCTCATCTGGGTTCCTTGGCTGCTTTCTTATTAGCAGCCCTGGTATTAGCAGGCCTAGTATTGTGGCTGCCCTTCGGTGATGAGGCCCAGTTCTCAGCCACGAGGTTTGTCTCCTTTAAAATG
Organism: Pseudoxenodon macrops; assembly: GCA_032467955.1. Taxonomy (NCBI): domain Eukaryota; kingdom Metazoa; phylum Chordata; class Lepidosauria; order Squamata; family Pseudoxenodontidae; genus Pseudoxenodon; species Pseudoxenodon macrops. The sequence continues at coordinate 425,485 of JANHFT010002107.1, forward strand.
GCATCCGCCATCTTGGGTGAGACTAATTCGCTGTTGGGGATTCAAAGGCAGCTATAATATTGTCGATTGTGTTGGGTGCTAGCTGCCTCTAACAGCAAGGATAGTAACTATTGGGCCTGGACCTGATTGAGGCTCGATAAAGTAATCCGACTCACCCTGGCGCCTTGTGGTCAAAATGGCGGTGCCTGCTTCTAGGCATGCCCGATGCAAAGGTGCAGTTATTAGGGCCTTCGATAAGCACTGCAGAGCTAAAAGCGCATGTGCGCGGGTCCACCTGCCCCTTTTCCTGTTGCAGCAGTGATGATGGGAGTTGCTGAGGTGCGGCGCTACTGAGCTAAGTTCGTGGGCGCCACCCTGAGGAGCTGCCGGCCTTTTCCGAAGTTCCTTTTCCGAAGTTCCTACCTTTTCCGAAGTTCTCCGTTGCAGAGAAAAGCCTTACACTGGCGTTCGAATTAGGAAGGGAAAAGGTAAAAGGCAAGGAAAGGATCAGAGAAAGGAAAAAGAACTCTCTAGTAGGAGCTACAAGAAACACATCTGTTCTGACTATGACTGAGCCAATAACTGGGGATAGGAGGACGAGGAGGACACGTGTCATCAGAAAGCGCAGGCAGAGCAACTGGCAGAGCAACCCATGACTGGATGCTGTCTCCACCCAGATGGAGAATTGGAATTAACAAAGGTTAAAGGAATCATTTCAGTTTGATGACTTTGCTGAAAACCTTATGCAGGCCATAATACAAAAGTCTAGGTATTAGGTTCATTGCATTGATATATATTTTATTCAGTGCATGAAGGGTACAAAATATGACAACCACAGCGGTCATTTTGGGTCAGTGTCTATACTTTGATATTAAAATCGAATTAAGCAGGGTTTGTATGATTTTTCTCTGACCACAAGATGGCGTTTGACAACTTCCATATGACCGAGTTCTCAATTTTTGTTTCCCGCTTGACATACTATCTGGTTCATTTCAAACTTGACATACTATTTGGTTCAGTTCAACTGGCCTCGCCATTCCTGCATAGTCAGGAATGAAGAGGCCAGTTGAGAGATGCTTCTAGCAACCTTGCTAAAACGGAAAACAAATTGGAGGAAAGATAAAAAGGACTTTTCCTATCATTCTTCAGAAATATTTTCACTCTAATTCTGCAAAAAAAAAAAAAAGACAAAACAATATTGAACATTTAAAAAACAACCACCCCAAATTGGCAAACTTCTATAGCCCAGGTAGCAAGTCCATACCTGCTCCTTTTTTTCTGGTGGAAATAAAATGCAATGGAAGGCTAACTTGTGAGCCTATATTCCACTGCAATATAAGCCTACCTTCCTCCAAAGGGAAGTCTAGGTTTGAACCAGAACATTGGAGTTCAGTCATTACTGCTATCTTTCTCCCCTCCTTTATTCTAAGGCAAGCTACCAGAGGACTAGCAAGGTCTACCACTCATTCATTCTGGTATTCATAGTGTGGTTATCCAGCCAAAACTGTAACACCATCGCTCACATATACCTTCTCCCCTCCTGAGGGAAAATTGTAATGCTCTAGTGCTCCCATTTTGGATGAACAAACTAGGCCTGCAGTGATTTCAAGGCAGGCTACTCAACAGATGACCTTCTATCTCTCAATTGCTGTGAATGCTGTCATTTGGGGCCACAGGCAGAGTCAGGGTAATGAAATGTCTGTTGAAGATTCAAATTCCATGATGCTTCAGTACCTTCATGATCTATGGGCCACAAGACATAGAGAATCAGACAAAGTACATATACAGAATAAATTTTAATTTTTTAAAAAAATATCGCCTTTATTTTTATAAATAACTCAAGTAGTGAACATATCCAACACACTTTCCTCCTATTTTCCCCACAGCAAGAACCCTGTGAGGTAAGTTGGGCTGAGAGAGAATGACTGGCCCAGTCACCCAGCTACCTTTCATACCTAAGGGGAGGCTAACCTTATACTGGCTATCTGGCCGCTTTTAAAGGTGACTAATGTGAGGTTATTTCCTCCTGCCTCTTTTCAGCTATGTGGGCCATGGAATGTAGTTAGCTCAGTGCTAGGTGCTGCCTATCCTTATAATGCATGTTCTGCTACAGTTAAAAACCTGCTTCGCTAATTGCTGCTCTGAGTAAGATTCTCCCCCTCAGGAATGCTCACGGGTCCACAGAGAAAGCTTCAGCCTCCAACAAGATACAGGTGGTTAATCAACGTTGCTAAGCAGGTGAAAGAATAAAATAAATAGCAGTTTATTTTTCCCCTGTGGTCCAGCTTAGTATTTGGATAGGAGGAGGATTTGCAATTTTAGATTCAGAGCCCATGACAGGAAAAATATCTGTCCTGAAACCTGTTAAACCAGGGGTGTCAAACTCATGGCCTGTAGCCTAGATGCGTCATGCTGGCCATACCCACCCCCGTTTTAGCGATGGGGAAAAAGTTGCAATATGTTACATGTCGCGAGTTTGACACTCCTGCATTAAAACATACCCTAACCAGACTAAAGCTGAAAAGGCAATTATTTGTAATTCTGCATTTAATAATTTGTGAATCACTGGAATGTTTTGCTGAACTTGTGGGTTAAAACTAAATGCAGAATTATTTTGCATCTTCATGAATAGAACTGGGTTTTTGTAGAACTGTAAATTACATCAGCTCCAGATGACGACAAGTAATAGGAGAAAAGCAGACAGGAACAGAGAAATGTATCACAAAGTCTCACAAAGAAAAAAATTTGAATACAAAATATGAATGTAAAGCAATCCAAGTTTCATTTTCACAAGAAGCATTGCAATAATACAATAAAACATGATTATAGATCAGCTGAATTTTTAAAAAGCATTAAACTTTTATAGAAACTACATAATTAAGCACCAGTTCCAGCTCAGTGAAGCTGAGCATGAAGCTGAGGAAGGGGGAGGTTGCAATGCAACACACACTGTACCAAAGACAAGCCAGGATTGCTGACTGGCTCTATCTCAAGGGACTGTGGCCCACCAATGGAAGGGCAGCAGAGCTCCAAATGAGATCAGGAAAAAGGATTTTTAAATGCAGTTAAATAAAATTGAAGGCTGCAAGTGCAGCAATGCCTGGAAAAATATTTTTCTGAGACTGGGAATGTGATTCTTTATAACAGTGATGGCGAACCTATGGCAAGCGTGCCACAGGTGACACGCGGAGCCATTTCTGAGGGCACGCGAGGCGCTGCCCTGTAAAAAACGACCCAACGGGCAAACCAGAAGTGACTTCCTGTTTGCCCGTAGGACCGTTTTTTGTCCTCTAGAGGCTTCAGGAGGCTTCCCTGAAGGCTCCGGAGAGTAAAAAAATGGCCTCACAAGCAAACCTGAAGTGCATTCCTGAACTTCCGGTTTGCCCGTAGGGTGAAAAACAGCTCAACAGGCAAAAATGAACCCTCTGAAGGACATAAAAACGGCTCAATGGGGGGGGGGTGCACGCATGCGCAGTGCAGTATGCATGGGGAGGGTTGTGGTGCCATGTGTGCGCGCTAGTGCGCACCGCTGCCATTTTTGGCATGTAAGAAGAAAAAGGTTCACCATCACTGCTTTATAGGCTTGTAAATAAAGCAATTGTGATGGCTCAAGTGCCTTTTATTCCCATTTTTGTGTGTAGATAGTTATTTTGAATTCTTTAACTACTGGCCATTCTCATGTTGGGAAACAGCACAGATGGCACAACCCATGTATCGATAAAATTACGTCCCTTCCTGACACACACACCCCGAAAAAGTGCCTCCAACAATTTCTAGATGTTGTAAAACCATGACTGTTTGCCTGTATTGAAAACGTAGCAGATGAGAATAGCCTTGTTTGCAACTGAGCTACCACCGCAAATGACATTTTGAAGCAGGGACAGCTGGAATGGAGTTTCTTGGAGTGATGTTCAAATGCAGACAGCAAATACTGAGGGCACCTGATTCTTCATACTTAAGGTACTGAGTGGGATAGGATTTGGAAAGATCTATGCAAGAATAATGAAGAATTCTGTGGCACCTTAGTGCCAATACAAATATATATATATATTTTTTTTTTCAATTCCACTTGCTCATAAGTTCCTCCAGGATCATTTGAAAAGTATTCCCAATTAGTGAAATTGCCACATTTCTGATAAACCTAGCATTATTCAACTGAGCCAAAACCAATCTGGTTCCCCCCCCCCCCCAGTCTTGTAAATAACCTGGCTCCTTCAGGCTCTTTTCTTAAGGATGAGTGCTAGCAACATTGATAGAGCAAATGCCAAACCAAGGAAATCTTTCTGGAAACATTACAGCCGTTAAGGTTTCTGAGATAAATGAAGTTTGGCAGAACTGGGGGCACGACGCAGCCTGGAAAAGAAAAAGACACTATCTGTGGCCAGGATTGGTGGGTGGATGACTGGGAAGAATAGCACAATAATCTTTAGATGGGACTAGATGTTTCTGAACTTAAATGTACAAGTTTCAAATTTAAGAATGAGTTCATTAACAGATAAACAGGGGGGAAAAACTGTGCCTTTTTTCTTATCTCTGACAAGCAAGACTGCTGGGCTAGGCTGAACTTGCCAAGTAATTCATATTTGGCCTGTGTGCAGACAGTTAGAAGCAAGTGGCTGTATAGGCAGATTCCCCTGGAAAAGGAAGTGGACTAACTATGACAGATCAAAGTTCTCTTATCTGGAGACCACAGAAACAGTGTCAATTGGTGCTTGAAATATTAAAACTGCAATAGCCAAAACAGATGACATGGAAGTAAAATGGTCAGAACTCCATGGGTGGGTGTGGGGGGCTGCAGGGGAAACACTCAATAAAAATGAAATGATTTAGACAAAAAGTATTTAATTCACTTCCATTTATTGCAGTGATCTTTCTTCAGTACAGTATAGTAGCTGCAATACTCCATGTTGTTAAAACATTAGAAAAGTCATAACTGTAGATAACAGTTACAATACATTATCAAAATATGACATAACATTTTTGGACTGTGGATAGTACCAACCAAAGCTCAAGCTTTAGATTAAGACCGTAGTTCATTTTTAAATAAACAAAATAGCATATAAAATAATTGTGTAAAAAGGAATGACAAACATAATGAAAATAATAAATAATCAATTTCTTCAACTATTTTCTAAACACTTCCAAATTTCACAAAATAAATTTATAAAAATGATATTGCTGAGTATCAATGGAAAACTATTTCAAGTTATTGATTGAAACTTAGAAAGTATCCAAAAGAAATTTAAATGTATAGTAAATAGAAACTGGAATGGCTAAATTTGCTAACAAGTTAACAGTATGTATTACCCGGAGAGCTTTAATGATGTTATAATCAGGATTTGGCATTTCTAATATTGGAAATTCTCATTGGATAAAGAACTTTTAAGTCACAGACTACATTTGGTACCCATCAAAAGATCCAAATGTTAAAATAATTATTTCAGCCACCACACAGACAGAAATGCAATTCCTTTCTTTTGCACACCACAAATAATGGCTGCCTTGAATGGGCCAAACTGCTACGTGTCCAAGTGCATTTCTTCTGGATGGTAACACTGTTTTCTATCCTATTCTAAGTCTGCACTTAACAAAACAGGGAAAGGAAATTCAGCCTCAATGAGTAATTTTACATCTTCTCTCATCACAGCAACAATCAACCAATCTGATAGTAATCAATACTCTATTTGCAATGTGATTAAAAAAAAAAAGTAACAATAAACTATCATAAACTTCCAATTTTCTTTGAAAAATATATCCTGGCAATGAATTACTCTATGTGGCAACCAACGTGTATTGCACTTCTGGAGAAAAAAAACAATCAGCATTAGAGCAGTAGGTTACTGAAGGTAATTACAATATGCAAGAATCCTGTTGTCCCATTAACTAGATCTTCCAAAACAATATTTGTTCACAGATTTTGATTTCACTTAGCAAGAAAGCTGTTTATTTATGTGTTTTGCTATGTGTTTACTTACAAACTCTGAAATTGTAGATCTTTGATCTAATATGGCGCTCTGTATTAAAGCCAAAAGTTGAAACATATTTTTAGGCAAGTTACAGGTAACAGGTATAAGCGTTGTTACTAATTATTGGATAAAGCCTCAAGAGATTCTTCAGGAAGCAGTACATAGAATAAAAAAATATAAAGCAATTGAAATATATACCCATCCACAAACAGAGGGCACACAAATGGGCAGTTCTGGAATACACCATCTTCTTATCAAATTAAAAAGCTCAAGAGAACCAAACCTGAGTGTTTAGCAAGAGTTTTAGCAGATTTTAAATAAACTGCTCTTGGATGCCCTGGACAAAACATGGTCCCACATAACTACTCTTTATCCATATGGTCCCCCCAAAAGGGCACACACAGTATCAGTCCCAACACCGATGGCGTCCTGTGACAAAAGCACCCTTTGACAACGGCGCTGCACAACAAAATCTGGCCAGTTAATCTTCTGTCATAGGACGGGATGGAATTGGAGAACATCAATAGTTCCCAATTAAGTACATCTTTCAGTAGTAAAAATTGAACATTACAAAGTCCTCAATGCTAACTGCATGAATTTGACTTTATTATCATAGCCAAGTCATCCCACTTACGGTACCTCTTAGGTCTAACCAGTCTCTTAAACAGACACACACACAGACCACAGACACACAACCCTCCTGTTCCAAACAATAAGAAACATACAACAGTCCAAACTAATACCTTCATGGAAGACCAGAATGCAGCATCTTTATTATTGTAAGATGGAAGAGTCTAGAAACTAGAGGAAGTTTGATCTAAAGTTTTTTAACCAATGGTAGACTGACTTTATAAATTTACAAAACGATATATGGATGAATTTGGTTAACTTCAGAAGGCACCTCAAGGCTAAAAGGTTTTTATAAATCTATAACCCTTTCATTGATCAAAAATAAACACTTTTATTGCTGCCTTTCAAGTAGCAAAGAAAAACCTGTTTATTTATCTTTACTAAGGAATCCTCCCCCATTTAGCAAGATTAAATTACAGAAGAATTAGAAAAAAATGGAACTTCCACAACTTTAGGAGTATAGAGACTTTCCTTATGTGCTTTTGAGTCAGGGGAATAGTGAGAAAGTTATCACTTTCTGCCTCTGTGTGAGGTTAATATTTTAATCGAACGTTCCAGTCCCTTTCCTCTAGGCACTGAAGTACCATTTCTTCCCCATTGCATCTTGCACAAGAGAGTTTATGAATAGAAGGTAAGAACACTTTGATGATTTCCACGGACAAGGAGAATGGGTGGCAGGTCTTTTGAAAGAGCTTCTATCCAGGCCATGTACAATGCACTCGATACTGCACTTTTTCGTGCAACTGGTAAACTCCTATTAAAAAACAGAGGGAGGAAAATTATTCACAGATGGACAGGATTAGAATTGTATTATGTAATCTAATTTAAACTGATCTGACATCCAAAATATTTTTTGACATGAAATGGTTTTACTTAATGTTGTTCATTGAGTAGTATTGATAAACAATTCTGATGAGAGCAGTTTTTACATTTTTATTTGATTTACTATTTCTACTAATCAGCCCAAAGTTCTTTCGCACAGGAAGTCTGTTCCATAGGAACTTCATGAGAAAGGGGGGGGGGGACTCACAGTAGGCATCTCTAAGATAGGCAGATTCAAACTAGGAAAAACTCTGATCACATACCGTATCCTGTTGCAACATTGGATTTAAAGGAAATGAATTGGTCCCGGAAGCCTACTGACAACCAGCGCAACAACCATATATCCATATCTGCAAGGATGATGTTTTCTTACCAATGAGCTAGTTATCATGTTTGTCCTAGATGCAGCCTGAGTCATCTCAGAAAGCCTCTAAAGTAGTCCATTCAAGGAGTGATCAAAGTTAAGATTGGAACTGGTGCAGGTGGGATGTGCAAGTGGCTGGTGGGGTGAGTGTAGTGGGACTGGGGGAGGGTATGTGAATGGGCAACAAAGTGTAGCATGACCATGAACTGAGGGAGTAGGTCGCCAGTGAGGCCTGGCAAGGGTGAGAGAGGGTGCACAAGGGTGCCGGAGCACAAGAAGCCCGGGAGTCATGGTGCCTTCCCATATGGCCAGGATGGTAACCCAGCGGAGAGGGTGAGACAGGTAAAGAAAACAAAGATCAGCTGCGGGAGTGGTTGTAAATGGGAACTGGCTCAAACTACCATGTGACCATGAGGGTACTATGATGATCGTAAGTTCAAGGATCAGTCAAAAGTCCATTTTTTCCCATCACTGTTGCAGCTTTGAATACTCACTGAATGAATGGACATTAAACAAAGACTATATTTATAGCACTTTTGAGTGATTTATTATTTCAAATATTTACTGGAAAGGATGCCAAGAATTGCAGAAATGAGTACTTACATAACAATTAGATTAGCTGTGCTTGAATGTTCTTTCAGTAATTCATTTAATCTAATCTGACGGTGACTCTGTAAGAAAAATGAAAGCATTACTGAACTCTGAAAGGCAAATAACGAGAGGTGAAATACAGCAGGTTCTGGAGAACCTATAGCAGAAATTTTGAATAGTTCAGAGAACCGGCTAATACCACCTCTGGCTGGCCCCAGAGTGGGGTGGGAATGGAGATTTTGCAATATCCTTCCCCTGCCATGCCCACCAAGCCACTCCATGCCCACCAAGCCACGCCCAGAGAACCGGTAGTAAAAAAAAAAATTGGATTTCACCACTGCAAATAACCATTTTAAAATTAATTTGGAATACTGATGTAAAGTTCAAAAATTTGTACATGTGGGAAAGAATGCTAGATACCTTGGTTTTATATAGCTCAATTTCGTTATCTGTGATTCTCCAAGGTTCATCTTCTTTCATTTTGTCTGCAACATCTTGTTCTTTATCATCTTCATGAAGTCTGAATGGTTCAATCATTTCTTCAAAGGCTGCAATGCTGAAAGTTATTTGATCACAGAGTTGGAATGTATCAATTCTCGGTTTTAACCACAATATCCACCGTAGGGCATGTGATTAGCATGTCACATATCATATAATGCCATTAAGAACTGCAGGCCTAATAACTGGAATTAAACAGCTACTATATATCTGCACAGAGGTGTTCTGGTTCCTAGCATTTTTTCCCCCCAATAGAAGAGAATAAATGTAGCTTGGGCTTAAGCGATGGAATCCTTCATCGTCTTTTGAGCTTGGATGTTTTGTTACCTCAAGTAGATAATATCTTCAGTGCAGCCCCTGAGCAAACAACCAAGTTGAGAGAGCACTAAGGACGCCACAAATTCGTTTTGTAATTTACCTCTGTTTAAAAACACTTCCCAGGTAGTATAGGGCCTGTTCATTATACATTGTAAAGTTGGAATTTTCATCAACTGGAGTTTTAATTCTGCCTTTTTGTATCTAGACAAGATTCACCGGTTAAGACTTTAGCGGGCAAGGGCTTATTATTGCAGATAGTCCTTGTTTACCAACTGCCCCTTCAGTGTGTGTTTGGACTTATGAGAGTGCTGAAAAAATAAACTTACAATTGGTTCTTGAAATAATGCAGTTGCAGTATCCACATGGTCACACCATCTCAATTCAGGCACTTTGCAACCTGAATTGCAATGGTTGCAGCATCCTACAGGCATGTGGTTACCATTTACAACCTTCAATGTCAGCTTCCGACATGAAAACATGGCGGGTTATAAGTTGTGGTCATGTGACATTGCCTTAACAACTCATTGTGATTTGCTTACTACTGCAATGCAGCTGACATTGTAAATTTGGCATGGTCATGTTATATTTCAGTTAATGACTGTCACATAATGATAAAATTGATGGTCCCAGTTACAGCCATTAAGCAAGAATTATCTGTTTTCAGGGTTATTTGGTAATCAAGAAATCATACTAAGACATTATTTTCATTATTGAGATACTGAAGTTAAAAATATAATTTAAAAAAATTATCACAAGGAAACTCTATTTAAATAGTAGAATGACATTCATATAGCACTTAATGATTCTGTTTTTAATAGCAATTCAGTCCATGTTCTGTAAAAGCCATTTCTTACCCAATATCTATGCTTTTCTTACTAATTATTTTAAACTATTTTTAAAAATGAAACCTCATTGTATAATCATTTTACATTAGAGTCTAAATATTAATGTAATATCTCATTTAAATTACATAGAAATTGATATTGGAAATTATTACGCAACTTACTTTTCTTTCTTTGGTTTTGTATTGATATCACCAAGGACCATGATGTCTGAAAAGTCAATACGAAATTTGCTAAGCAATGTTGCCATCCTGAAAGTTAAAGAAGGAGACCATAACTAACAGTGGAAATTTAGAATAGTGCATCCAATTCTAAGCTCCATAATTTAAGGATATTGATAGACTGGAATGTTTCCAGAGGACAGTAGCCACAATAAAAAATGTATGAGGAAGGCTAAGAGGCACTGGGTACAGCTAGCCTGAAGAGCAGACACTGGGGAACTCCAATGGTTGCTTAGAAGTCTCTGAAAGGCTATCATGTAGGAAACAGAGCTGAACAATGAGATTGTTTCGGAAGACAGAAGCAGCAGCAATGGCTTTAAATGAGAAGGCACAGGTAGACATCAGGAAGAAAATCTTTGTCAGCCTCTATGATGCTTGCTTGCTATCGGCTGCCATAGTAATGGGGGGAGGGAAGGCATAGGTAGTTGGGTGAGAAAGCGAGTTGGTGTCTCATGATGTGACCGAAAAGGGAGGGATGCTCTCATCGTCTTCTGCACAGCTGAATTGACTTATTTATAGCCTGTCAAGGTCAACCGTCTTGGCATACCAGATGGATGGGGAAATCTGAAGATGCACATCACATGACCCCTGGGGACTGGACATTCAGCCAGGGTCCTTGGGGGGAGGGGTTTGGGAATATTTTCAATATGTACTTTTCACGCCTTTAGCCTCAGATCTTGCTTTTCTTTCGATGCTATCAGTTCATACTTAGTAAAAGTACCTTTCTCTACAGACATGGAGTTGGGGGTTTTCTTTCTTGAGTTTTGAACGGAGGCACACCTGACATTCTTGATGGTAAAACAGTCAACAATTAAATGTATACTTCCTTGAAAGTTGTGGATCCTCTTTCAGAGGAAGCATTTGAAATGGATGGGCCTGTTAGGTATATTGTTAACATAGGCAGTTCTCAATTTATGACTATAATTGAGCTCAGAATTATGATTGTTGAGTCATCATGTGATCCCCATTGAATTGTGGTCATTAAATGCAGAGTTTGTAAAGCAAACATCATGGTCATTAAGTGAGCATGGTCATTCAGCAGTGGGCCTCTGGGTAAGCCCACTGCAACTTTGAACAGTTACTAAGCAATCAATCATGTGTCAAGGATTTCTGTAGTAGATTTCTGCACTGTGCAGACATTAGACTAAATTATTTCTTCCAACTTTTACATTCTATGAAATGTGTAGGGTAAAATATTTTGTATGAATTTCTAAATCTAATGATTAAATAAAAATAGATACATTTAATTCTTCAACCCACTTTTAATTTCATAAGCGTTTCCTTATAAATGCTGAAGTGCTTAGAAGAGGATCAATAAAACATGGAAGTCATATATAAACTTTTCATCCATTGTGGCTGTCACAATCCACTATCATTATTCTAAAACAATTTATGAATTTTGATGTAAACAATAATATAGATCAATGCACTGATTGGGTTTGATTAATTGATTTGGTTAAACTAGAAAAAATCTTAGCCAAAGGAACTTAGTTAATTCATTAAACTCACGCTCTTCTGTCATGGTCGATTCTATTTATTTTTCCACCAATGAACACCCTGATCTTGCAGTCTTTCCATTTTTTCTTGGTTGTCAGAAGATATGGAATCAAAAGTGTTAAGCCTAAAGGGAAGAAAAAACCCCAATATTAATTTGGAGCCAGTGCTGGAAAAGAAATACCAGCTAACATTTCTAATTTTGTTACGTTTTTAAAAAAAAAAGTCTTACCCCCGTCATCAAAGAGCCACCAAACATCAATGTAATTTTTGCCTTGTTTTTTCTGAAATTGGGAACTTGCGTCAAGCAGCTTTTGATCGGCCAAGTTCAGAGGAACAGACGGGCCCTTAGGATCTGTAAAATTGAGAAGTGACATTTGGAAGAAAATGAAGTCCAAAATATCCGATCAGCCATCTCCATTCAAATGCAGAAGCTGGTTTACAAGGAATAGAAAAAAATAAGAGATAAAGAAGATATGTTCTAAAATATATGGACCTAATATCACACTTGAATATTTTTTTTAGTATCATCACATTGCATGCCTTTGAAGCTCCCAATATGCAGTGCAAGTGACTGCTGAGAGAAGTGGGAGTGTAAATGAATGGTCAGCCACTTTTTACTCTGCTACCGAGATCTGCATTTCTCTGTTGTTGGCAGCTTTAAGCTGTGTGGACTTCACAGAATTCCCCAAGCAGCCAGTTAAAGTCCACAAAGTTTAAAGCTACAAAATCTTGAGAAACACTGATCTAGATATCGGTCATGGCTTGCAATAATTAGCATCACTTTTATCAGCTATTTGGAACAATGAAACACATACACTGTAATATTATCCTTACATTTTTAGCACAGCAATAAAAAGTGATTTAGGTAAACAAGCTACTGAAATTCAAAAAGAAATGCTAACACTGTCGTAGCCAAAACATGCGCCCGACTTCCCAGGAAGTCTGAATTATTAATTTCTACTTGGGATAAACAATATAAAAAATAAGACATGAAAGAAATAATAAATGGACACTGATAGAAAGGGAAAATGGATTAAACAAAAAAAGATGGAAAATGGCCTGCCTTTTTTCAAAAGTGGCTGTGTTGAAGTCTTGACATCTTCTTCTTCTTCTGGACAAGTTTTAAAAGTAAACAAAAAATGAAAAAGGGTTATTTGCAATATTAATGATAATGGACCACTGTTTACCATTCAATGGTAAAAATCAAATATGAATTAATACATGCCATCATGTTATTAATTAGCATATTCCCAACTTTTCTTTATACCACTACACTTTAAAAAAAAAGAAACATGTTAGTAGCTGAAATAAATGTCCACTATATCCCTCTCTCTTTGCACTAGAGATACGAACACACATGCATACAAACATACAAAAAAATCCATCATCAGTCTCACATTTAACTCAAGACAAGCTGTACCTCTGGGCAAATATGTAAAATAGACTAAGTCTATACAAGTGACTACAAACACATATTTTAATTTGGCAGAGCCAATATATTTATCTATTCAGTTTAATCCACATTGTAGTCAACAAGTGTGCCATAATCATATCAGCAACCCCTTTGGTGCAGTACCTCAATGTACCAAAAACTTTATTTATTTATTCATTTAAATTGATAATGAATAACCTTGAATAACCCACTGTACCAACTAAGCTGAACTCTCACCAGCTTCAAACTTTGTAATATGAAACAAAATGTAATAAGAAGGAAAAGACTTGAATTAACATATTCCTTTCCCCAGACATTTGGGCAATAAAAGATCTGCACAATTATTCCATTATATAACAAGGAGTCTTAGGTTTAAATAAACATAGCACTATGACATTGTGATCCGTTACTATTTGGAGACAAATCTACATTGTAGGGTTGGTATAATAATAATTATGTGTATGTATGCTGTGTGCACATGTACACCTAAGTGAAAAGAGCTATATATGCTACCTTCAGTTCCTAGAAAAAAAGAAGTATACATGTACTACATACATAGTTACCTTTAGGAATAGGTCCTTTTTCACTAACAGACTTAGAAGTTACCGTATCAGTCTTCTTGCTGTAGTCAACATTTACTATAATGTCTTTAGTTACTGGTGATTTCTCTTGTGATGACAATAATTCTTCTGTGAACATTAAAATATATATAAATCAATATTTATTCAAGGATAGGTTGCTATTTGAAACTATGATTTTTCCAGAAGGAATCTCAGCTTTTGCACATAGGGATTCTACGTAGGTATTCCACTAGAATCTCTATAACTTCAATGTTCATATTCAGAATGCACAGTAATAATTGCCAAGCTGGCATTAGGCAAGAGCCATGCTGGCACAGCGGTTAGAATGCAGTATTCTAAGCGAAGATCGACTCAACCTTCCATCTTTCCAAGATCAGTAAAATGAAGACGCAGATTGTTGGGGGCAATAAGCTAACTCTGCAAACTGCTTAAAGACAGCTGTAAAGCACTGTGAAGTGGCATATAAGTCTAAGTGCTATTGCTATTTGCACAAGAGAATAGAGATTGGTTGTGTGAACGTGCTGTAACTGAAGAGCTACAATCATAGGAATCTGTCACCATTCTTCGTGGTTTCTATATATTAAATACATAGTTATTTAGTAAGTTTAACACTGGCAATGATCCTGGCTAGAAAAGAATGGATGTAAAAGAATTTTTCCAAAGGTTTCAGAAACATCCATTTATGAACATATAAAGCATATAAGCATATAAAGATGATTATAATGTCACAGCATTAGATACGGTGTCCACAATTCTTCACCTCATCAAGTTCTTTGTAAAGGTTTAGGTTGTTCATTGATCCCAAAACATTTACTTTATGAAAATAATATAATAAACACTACTTTGAATAATAGTACTTTGAATATTGGATAATCTCATTGATCCTTGGTCAATACTGCTCACTTTGCAGAGAACTGTATTAATGTTTCAGTAATGGTTTCCCATGACCAAAGACAATCTATATTGCATTAGCCCTTACAGAGATATTATTTAGTACCTATTGGAAGTAGTCTAGCTACCAGCTTGTAAAACAGTTCTACTTAATCTATGATTCCTCTGGAAAGTGTTAAACTGGCCAATCGTTTGGCCAGAATTTGTGTGATAAAGAAAAGATTTTGGACCTAACAAAAGATGGTGGCCTAACCTTTTGGCCACCAGGGACTGTGGTTTGGACGTGGTTTTGTGCACTATCTAGATCCTGCACGTGTACAGATGAAGCTCACTTAGACAGTCCATTCCTCACAGGCTGAGTACAGCTCCCAGTCTCCAGACCAGGGATTGGAGACCCCTGACGTACAGAAGTCCAAGGATGGATAAGCCAATTAACTAGTAACTAGAAGTTGTAAACTACTTGAGATAAAATGGAATGTGACTCTTCTGAACAGATAAAGAAAAGATAGTCAGCACTAAAGCTCTGCTTATAACTCTGGAACAACTGTCCATGCTTCTGGTGGTTGCCACAAGTGCATCATAGTAATCAATTTGAAATATAAGGTAGTTCTCATTTAGCAACTGCCTCATTTAGCAACCAGAATTATGAGGGTGATGAAAATAAAATGTGTGACCAATCCTTGTGCTTACAACCTTTACAGGTTTGAAAAGCAAAGTAAAGCAAAGCAAAAGTAATATCTTAAGCACAGTTGTGTTTCATTTAATGACCACTTCACATAACAACCAAGTTGCTGGTCCCAACTGTAGTGACTAAACAACGACTACCTATAAGAAACGTAAAAATGAAGGATAATTAGAAAATCCCTTTCTGAAGGAAAACTTCAGATCTGAGGAGTAAGAGATTGAATTGCAACCCGAGACTGGCACACTAAAAACAGCAGTAAATATACTTTAATGAAATAAAGTATAGAATTTTAAATTAAAAACTGAAAAACCTCTCAGTAATAGTTATTAAGCATGTATATAATTCCACTTAAACAAGGAATTCAATTAATAACCATAGGTTTTTCAAGTGAAAGTTTATATACTGTTTCTAGGAAATTTCCTAAATCTACTGAAAACATCTGCTGGAAAAAAACCAGGTTATCGGACAAAGAAAATGCTGATCCAAATGATGCAATTAGCCTCACTCTGTATTAGAAGACTATCTCTAGCTAGAAAGCACAATGAGGTCTTTAGAAATAACAAAAGGATTGAGAATCACAGCTGCCTCATCTGTGACAGAGTGACCAGGATACAAAGGGCCAAGGGATCTAAGAACATATTGAAGATGTTTGTAACAACACAGAAGGAAAAGTATATTCAACATCCCTGAATGATCTATTATGGCCTACTTTGCGGAAAAGGTTGGCCTTTAAGTTTTTACTGCTGAGACAATTAAGTTAATGGCTGGGATTCTCAAAAAACAGAAAATATCCCAAGTATAGTTGAAGCATCAAATCATATGAAGGAGTTTGGGTTCAGTTGATGGAATTTCTTATCAAAACTAGAGAGGTTCACTATTATTAGAAATGTATTCTGAAGTATTGAAAATCAGGTCCACCTTACTGCTTATTTAGATACCTATTATAATAACATAGTGCTCTGGGTAGCTCACAAAACAATAAAAACTAAAAGCAATAACTACTTTTTGGAACTACTGTCCTAAAAAAATAAGTTTGAGCACCATATACAGTGCCCTTCAACCCATTAAAAATTAGTGTTCCAGCCTTACCTTATCCAACGCTTGAGGGCACAACTAGTTTTTTAAGGGCTTCTGCTAAGAGAATTAGGGCATGCTGGATCATGGGGAGAAGGGTGGTGCCATAGTAGAAAAGGCAGAGTTTCTAGGATTCACTGAGAAACCATGTTCAATGAGAGGGATCTGCATCAGGTGGAATAGGCAGATACCACTGGGGAGATTCAGTTTTGGAAATAATGTAGTCCTGTGCCATGCAGTGCTTTAAAGGTGATAACCAGGGCTTTGAGCTACAAACGGAAAAGGACTGGCAGCTAGTGCAATATAATATGGACAAACTAAGGGGCACCCAAAACTGGGCAGTTCTTATGGTGAAGGCTTTTGTCAAGCATCTTTAACTTATTTTAGAAACATGGCTAAGATCAGGCTATTAAGTAATGAAGTCACTAGTGCCAAAATTGTGAGATTATGGAAAGAAACAAAGATTTTTTTAAAAAACGTTTCTTATCCTTATCATTTTTAGCTAAATGAAAAGGCAAAACTCCCAAGAAGCCACCATCAGAGGTTGTGATACAACATTTGAGAATAAAATAGAACTCAACTCAACTCAACTGCCCATAGTGGGCAGAGAACAAGATTAAGTAGAGTGCTACTAACAGAATGCTCTAAGGAGCTGGGTGTGTTTTTTTCCTCAGGTTTTCAAGAGTCCGATGCAGACGTTACAATAATTTCTAGGAAGCCTATTACAGTACAGAGAACATCAGAAGAGTGGTTGCTGTTGTTATAAAGGAAGGATATAATTGTAATACTATGAAAATCCCAAATCATGGATTACCTTGTCCCTGAAGATGAGATATGTCCAAACCTTCCCTCAGACGGATGACAACCACTCCATACTGATAATCGAAAGCATCACTGAAATAAAGTGGGAAAATCAGTGAGCAGACAGAATTGACTAATTAGTACAATTAATCTGAAAGGACAAGCAAGTTTGATCAATCAAACCATATAGGAAATGTCTCCATGGGTCATCCTGTAAAACAAAAAACTGATACTGATCTTTCTAGCTTCAGTTTTTTGTCCTAATGCTATCCACTGGCAAAATCATTACAGGTAGTTTTTGACTTAGAACAATTGAGTAACATCAATATCACACAAAAATGCAAAAATCACAGTACATAATCACAGTTTTATAATCATACATGCAGCACCACTTTTCTAGGAACAATTTATCCTTCCACACGATCCTCAAAGCCAATGTCTTTTTCACATCCCAAAACAATATCAGGGATATGACCACTCCCATCTCTCTTATTCCAAAGGGAAGAAACTGCCACAGAGAAGGCTTGCCTTCAGAAATCCTACTACAGATACTGCCTAGGGATTGGGACCTACAACAAATGTCGTCTTTGGAATTCATTGGAGGGGCCTGAGCTATAAACACTTTAAAAATAATGATAATTAACTTGAATTATACCAATGTGCTTTCCGGCGAGCAATGCAGCTTTTGTAGTACATATATAATCTGAGTAAACTAATCTGATCTACTGCATTCTGGAGCATCTATAGCTTCAAAATAGTCTTCAAAGGTAAGCCAATGTACAATTAATTGCAAAATCCAAGTATAAAGTAACAAAACCATGACTAATAATTAACAAAACCTGTTGGTATAGGACTAGCCCACATAAGACTGAGCTGTGCTGAAAGTCCTCCATTCTGCTTTTCCAGTAGGAGCTGTAATAATGATAGGACACTATCATCAGGGGGTGCCTGTGTTGGCCCAAGCGCTCTGCCAACGAAAATGGGCTCCCGGGCCCCATTTTCAGCCATGATGGCCTCCTGTAGTCCTCTGCCAGAGAAAAGGGAGCTCCGTTTTCACTGGCAAAGGGCTGCAGGAGGCCATCGTAACCAAAAATGGAGTCTGGGAAGGTTGTGCATGGTCCTCCCGAGCTCAGTTTTCACTGGCAGAGGCACTGCGGGCCGATCCTTTGCTGTTCCCAGGGCAGCTCCATGGGCCAGATCTAAGCACCCTGTGGGCCAGATTTGGCCCGGAAGATCAGTTTATAAGGCAGTATTGTACTGAATTACTGCCCACAATATCAAAATATACTAGCAGAAAAAGGCTGTTTATAATTATTCTGATAAATTAACTTTGATAAATCGATATCTATAGATATTCGGTTACAAGAACAATATCTTAATTACTACTACTTACTGTAATAAGTTGATGTAGATGTCAACATCATTCATATCAGCTGATTGCCAATCCTTCTTAAATCCAAGAACAAGAATATTTGGCCTCATTCTTCCTAGACCTGAAGCCTAGAAAAAAAGTATATATAACACTTCAGATTAGATAAAAACACTGGAATTTTTCTACCCTAGTCCAATATTTTACTAAGAATCATTTGACAACACTGGCTGAAATTTTGAAGCCCTCTAAATGCCTCAAGATGAGGAATGAAGTAAAAACTAATCTTGTAAGCAAATTGTAAAAAATGACCCAACACGCAAACCGGAAGTGACTCCGATTTGCCTGCTAGGCCATTTTAAATACTCCGGGGACTTCAGTGAAGCCTCCTGAAGCCTCCAGAGGATGAAGAATGACCTTACGGACAAACCGGAAGTCACTTCTGGTTTGCCCATTGGGTCTTTTTTTACAGGGCAGCACCTCGCGTGCCCTCAGAAATGGCTCCGCATGCCACCTTTGGCACGCGTGCCATAGGTTCGCCATCACTGCCATATATCAATTACACTTATGTATCTTCCTTCTACACCTTTTATTTCTATTCCAACTACTTGTTTTATATCAATTGTTGTTTAGTATCAATAATAATGTCGCTTTTACCTTGTCGTACTATCCAAATTTAATACTGTAATCTAATAGTTCTAAATTAAATGAATATAAATTCATCAATATGAATAGTTTAAATCTAAATATAAATCTAAATATACCTTACAAAAGACCACTTTAAATATTGTAACTTATCACATTATAAATTTCATAAATATCATAAGCAGTCAGAAGTCAAAATTTTAAAAAGATCAAAAATACCTCTATCATTTCTAATTAATTTTTTTCTAATAAAACAGTTATTTAATTAATAGCTAATAGTTAAATTCATAGGTTTCTACAGGATCACTTTATAAGTATCTATCAAATATATATTTAGTATTTTTAAGCTAATTCTCTATAGCATATATGTGTAAAAATTGATATCTCTAATTCTTTGTCAAATTCTATATATACTATTTTATATATACAAATATAAAAGTATAGATAACATAAAAATAGAGTAGAGTATACAGTAAATTTAGAAATATAGGAAAATATAAATATAGAAAATTGTATCAGATAATGTGGAAGTAATAGTAATGTAGACATGCTATACACTTATATTCATTTCTGGATTTACTGTTCATAACTATGGTCCACTTTCTAGTTTTATCATCTTGTGAAAAAGAATCTTCTGGAGCTCCTAATCTAGATACTAAGAGTCCACCACTGTTGACACTGATTGTCTATCTTTGAGTATTTCTGTTCCATCAACTCTTCTTTGACTCTGTGCACCTCTATCTTTTCCCCCCAAGATGTCATCTTCCTTCAATTTAGCACAGTCACTTTTATCTCTCCAACCAGATTCTCTTTCCAAAACCATGCATTTATCACTGTCCTAGTCCAAAGTTATAATATCTCATTAAGCCCTTCAATAAAAGCCCATTCAGATCTTTCAATCACACCTTTCACACAATCTTTTTTTTTCAATATCTATCACTGCACTGTCTCTGCTCCCATCACCAAATCACCACTTTTCCACTGTCTAGGAGACTTGCTCATCAGCTGTTATAACACGTATTTTCCACAATCACTGAGTCTTTCAATATTAGTCCCCTTATTCATCTCTTCTCACCGATACCTCAAGCTGTTTTACCTCTCTTCTCTTCCTACTCCATTTGAACAGTCAGGTCGTCATGCCTCCAGATCTGCCATGAAAAGCCGATTCGTGTCCGATCTGAGGGTTTCCTTTTGTTATAATGGAAGATTGCACCTCTCTCTGCAAACTGCAAGGTCTCTCCTGTGTACCGTTGATCCCTCCAGGATCAAACTTTGCCTAAGGGGCCTCAAAACTGCAAAAAATCAGGCAAACTAAATGGAGCCCCGTTCATTTGCACCGTGTTGGTGTGATGTCACCACCAAAAGTCATTTAATTAAAACTTTTTTTGACCAACAAGTAAGTTCATAATATTAGGATATATCATTAAAGAGAAAATGACATCTTAATCTAATATAGTGACTTTAGAAAGTTAGGTACACCTAAAAGAGAAATATATTACTACAACACAGTATATATCAAACTGAAATGCAGAAGAGCAGTTTTTGACATCATATCTGTGGGTCTCAGAGAAACTCTACAATTTCAAAAGGCAACATTACTGATAAGGGCATAAAGGCAAAAAAATTACTTCAGGTTTAAAAAAGAATATATGAAATTACAAGAATTCAAATAAAAATATTCCGTAAATATAAATACTGAAAACCACACAAAAAAGTGGGTTGGGCGAGAATGGTAGAGTTGATCAATGCAGTTATGGAAGTTCCGTATCACAATGATGCTGTCATAGTCTTTGTGGAAGGTTAGGGTTAGCTTCCAATTATTGTCAAATAAAATGCATGTCTTTGAATCTAACACAAATGTTTGTACCTGCTTTCAAATAATTTTTGCTGAAGTCAAGACAGGAGATACTAAAATTATATGTCTCCAAATAAAACCATCAGCAAGCAAAAACATGAATCTTGGAAACCAAGGACCTCAAGAGTTACTATATACATAAATCAAAGTTTGTTTCTTTTAATTTTTATTTTGTGAAAAATAGATAAAGCAGACCATTTTAAAATAGATTGTGACAGAAACCTATTTGTCATTGATCATTTTTCAACATTGATCATTTCTCATACAGCAAACTGTATCTTGTGGAATATACATCATTTTCATTGCTCAACCAAAGGAACTACAAGTAATGTTATAAGGAATGTTGCTACTGCTTTTGTCTACCATGCTTCAAAAGATATCTCCAACTCTCAGAAATAGATATAGGAGCTGCAGAAACAGTGAGAAACTCTTCCAGTTTTCCATTGGTGGTACACTACAGCTGGATACTTTGCATAAAATATTTATTTGTGTAAATACAGACAGTCCATAATAAAGGCCCATGTCAACCAGGCAGAGAAAACAGAAGTCTAGAGAACAACCAATGTTATCTAGTGTTCATCAATTGATAGGACACAAACACTAACAGCACCAGAATTATATTTGTCAGAAATGTTTTTTAAAAACCATTGATTCTTACTTAAGATTAACATTAACATTAAAAATGTTAAGCAGGATAACATGCTATGAACCATTGGGATCATTGTAACTGTCAGAGGAATCTTATTTGAATAACATAATAGAAAATCTGGAGCAAATAATATGTCAATTATAAGTCAATGGCAGTAGAAACAGAATAAGAAAAGAAATCTATTTTCACTTTTATGCATTTCCAAGTCTATTAATCATGCTGCTTCTAGGTATGACCCCATCTCTATCGGTATTCAACTAAAGCAATAAATCTTTCAAATTTGTGGCAAAAAAAGTTGTTTGATCTTCTTGCCAAACAAAACAAAGTGAAATGAAAGTCCAGATGCTTGGCACACATAACTAATGAATTAATTTTATACATGTTAATCCACCCCTTCAATTCTGAAGTGTTCTCAGAAAAGGTCACAAAGCAAATTTCTCTGAATCACAGTGGCATACCTGGAACTTTTGAGAGTTCCTTATTGGACACAATCACAAAATATTTCCTATGGAGGGCAATAATGGTTTTAAGATTAACCTGCATACATTGGGTCCAATTGCCTTACTTGAGCATTCCAAGGTACTTTCTTCTACAAACCTCAGCTTACTTTTTGTTACATAAGCACATGTGCAAACAAGGCACAAGACTAAATCGTTTTCTGGCTTTAGATAGCATACAGAACCACTTTGGGGAATAAATATTTTATTTTAGGCTGGTGCTTTACTTTAATGTATGTGCTTTTTCAATTAAAAAAAGATATCTAAGAAAGTTAATAGATAGGATATGGAAACTTGTGGGGACTATACCAAAATGTTGTTCTTATTGAAGTTAGTTTAATTTCTTCATAATGTACAAATATATAGATTAATAGAGTTGGAAGCAGGGATGAAATCCAGCAGGTTCTAGTAGGTTCTGGAGAACCAGTAGTGGAAATTTTGAGTAGTTAGGAGAACCAGCAAATACCAGTTCTGAATAGCCTCAGAGTGGGGTGGGAATGGAGATTTTGCAGTATCCTTCCCCTGCCATGCCCACCAAGCCACGCTCACCAAGCCACACCACGCTGACAGAACCAGTAGTAAAAAAAATTGGATTTTACCACTGGTTGGAAGGGACCTTGTAGGTCATTTAGTCCAACCCCCCACCCAAGCAGACCCTACACTTGTGTTAAGTAGCTTGCATTTAAGGTCTCTAGTGGTGGACCTGGATGAAGTTGCATGAACAGACCTGCATAATCTGTTTTTAACAAACCCATGTTGATTTCTAGTTTTTACTTTACCCGTTTCTAGATATTGGCAATTTGATGAATTGCCAACATCTAGAAACAAGTAAAGTAATGTACTGATGACCTAACAGAAGATGATAAGTAATTGTAATTCTAATACAGGCATTCTGTTGAAGGGGTCATAAATGCATTAACAGTGTCAGGAAGTCAGAACAGAAAGTGAGAACATTTCCACTGTTAATGTAGAATATGTTATTTACTGGATGGAGTTTCTATTGAACAGAGCTTTTTTCTCTTGTTCTTCTGACTCCTTCTTTATTGCTTGCACTAGATATTGTAAAAAAGCACATTATACCTGCATACTCAGGGACTTCAGTTTTTGTAACCTTCAGCCTATTTGAAGATATGCTGTCAGTTTTTAGAAGTATGGAGGGCTTTGGTGGGAAAACAACAACAAATCCAAAATGATTAACTGATTGATTCCAATAGCAGAGAACTTTAGTGAAAGGCAGTTATAACCCCACACTATATTGGGTAGCAATGTCAAATGCTGAAAAGTTTCTCTCTTATGGGGGGGAGGGTAACCTTGACAGGCTGCAACATCCATTGACCTATAAATCAATTTTATTAATTTTATTTTTAAAATATTGCAAAACAATCCCACTTGTTAATGCTTCAAAAATTCAGCATTTCCAAGGCAATAATAACCAGTATATTCACTTAAAGAAGCATTTTATTTCATTGTTTTGTTTATTATGGTATATGCATATGACACTATAAAAACAATGTTGCCTTCAGTCACCATGATTATGTTTAAACTTCTTTTTTTAATATAATAATTTTATTAAAGTTTACAGTTACAAAGATAGAAGAGTAATACAAATTAAAAGAGTAAAACTAATGAGAGAAAAGGGTGCAAGAAAGCATAGAAAAGAAAATGTAAAGAAACTATAAAAGGAAAAATAAGATAGTAAAGAAAAAGAGAATAAATGTATAAGAAATTACTTACCCTTTCATCATAACATTTCCTCTTTCCATATGATATCTCTGTTCTATGAAAATATTCTTAAAGCCAATTCAGTCTTGTTCAGCAAAACTCCATTAAAATTATTATAAAACAACACATATAATTTAACCTTGATCAGATAAATCAGCTTTACATTCCTTCCCTTTGATTTTAACAGTCTATCTTTAATATCTTTAAATAATGTCCCAGAGTTTGATTTGATTAAAAAACAGCATTTTCCTACAGGAAGGTTTCTTGTACATAATTTCAAAATTATTTCAAATCACTACAGATGCCTAAGTTGTTCATAAATTTCTGAAATCAATCTAATCATAATTTTTTAGGGATCGACAGTGGAGGGAAGGCGTACACCAGGCCGGAGGGCCACGGGGAGGGGAGAGCGTTCACGAGTTCTGTCCCCGGAGCTGGGTACCTGGAAGCGAAGCGAGGAAGCTGTGCATTCCAGTGGGTAGCAAAGAGATCGATCACCGGAAGGCCGAAGCGCTGAACCAGGTCGTTGAAGATCCTGGGATCCAAACTTCACTCTGCAGGGTCGATCACTTCCCTGCTCAATTGGTCTGCAATGATATTGTCCACTCCAGAGATGTGATCCGCCATCAGGGATAGGAGGAAGCGTTCCGCCCAAAGGTCGATCCGAGCCGCCTCCAGCTGAAGAGAATGAGATCTGGTGCCCCCTTGTTGGTTGATGTGAGCCTTGGTGGAAATGTTGTCCGTAAGGTGAGGACATGTTGGCCGGAAATGTGATGTCGCAGCTGATGAAGAGCTAGGTACACCGCTCGCAGCTCCAGCCAGTTGATGCTGCGCTGCGTCTCTGTCCGTGACCAAAGACCCTGAACCAGGGTTTCTTGGAAGTGGGCCCCCCAACCGGAGAGGCTGGCGTCTGTGGTGACTACCTGGCGAGATGCTACCAGGAACAGGCAGCCCCTGGCAAGAGCCGGGGAACGCCACCAGGTCAGGGACCGCTGCACTGGAGAGGGAACCGCCACCCGGGCCCT
>JANHFT010002107.1:464041-476722 GCA_032467955.1 Pseudoxenodon macrops
TAAGACTTCAAGTTGAAGTCCACAAGTTGAAGTTGAAGTCCACAAGTCTTTAAAGTTGCCAAGGTTGGAGACCCCTGGCTTAGGCATTAGCTTATGCTGATATACAGATTCTTTCGCAGAAACAACAAATGATGCCTGGGAGTAAAAAAAATAAAAAATCCAAACCTCTGATAGCCAGAGGTAGAGACAGGAAAAGAAAAATAGCCCATTACACTGCACACAAATTTAGCTTCTGAAAAAAACCCACATTTGTAAATTATGTTTTTTTTTCTAATTATTTTATTTATTAAATTTCTATGCCACATATCTCACTGATAAAAGCAACTTTGGGCAGCTCAGCATATAAAAGAGTTAAAAAGTCCTAAAAAGCAACTAAAATTAGAAAAACTGAACAGAGGAAGTTAAAAACCAAGATGATGGATGGCTTGGGGGTGAGAATCTTCTCTATTCTGTCAGCCATCCCCATGTTAAACAGCATAGCACACAGCACATTTTTAGATTTTGCCAGAAGGCCAGGAATGTGGGAGTGGACCTCACCTCTGATGGGAGAATATTCCAGACAATATTCTTTGGCCAACAGGACCAGAAGCAGGCATTTTCCACTGGAAAGAGTGGGATGGGTTAGTCCCATCAGGGTGAGATGGTTCCTCAGATACCCTGCACCCATGCTATGAAGGGTTTAAAGGTGATAACCAACACCTTAAGTTGGAGCCAGAATCAAACTGGCAGCCAGTGTTGCTTATGTAACAGCATGAGGAGCCTCTAGAACTATCCATGCTGCTGCATTCAGCACCAGTTATAGCTTCCAAATACTCTAGTATGGTAGCCCCATATAGACAACATTGCAATAATCCAACCAGGGGATGAACAGGGCATGGATGACTGTGTGCAGTAATTAACACTTTGCAAACTAGGATTCTCTATTATTTAAACTGAGAATCTATTATACTTCCTAGACGTCTGTTAAAACTGTGGGAGCTGGCTCAGAGGTAGGTTCTGAATCTTCTTACTGCTGGTTCATTCAGGGTTGTGCTTCGAGTGCCTGCACGGCAGTCAAAAACTAGCTTCTGCGCGTGCGCAGAAGCAAAATCCAAGATGGCGGCGCCCACAGAGCCACCGACAGAACCGGCTCCGTGACATCACCACGGAGTTACTACCTACTCTATAGAACCAGATAGAACCTCTGAGCTGGCTGCATCCCAACCATCTGAAGAGTTCCAATGTAGTAAAACTAGAGGAATGTAAAGACAGTTTATGGAAGATAAACAAAACAAAAGCAATTTAAAAACAAGTATATTTGAAACTGTTTTTTCCTACCAATATTTAAACTTTGGAACACTGCAAATTGTTAACCTTTACAATATATGCAAAATACTGGAGTTGGTTGGCCAATAAATTCAAGTAATTAAATAAAACATATTAGCACAAATTATGAACTGGAAAAGAGAAAGCAAAATTGACAAATCCTTTGCTTCTTGATGTCCAGTGATATTAGATGAACTTATTCACAAACATACATCAGTATCTGTGGAGGTTGCAATGACAATGAGACATATACAATAATATAAATAAAAGATGTAGATTTGTTTGTTTAGGTCTATATAGCCTTAAACACAAAAGAGCAACTGAATATATTAGAAAAGTAGTTTCTCAACCTGAGATCCATGGACCTATGGAGGGAGAGGGGCACGATGTCACCACAGGGGTCCATGAAGTCTTGAAGAAATGTTATGATTTAAATCTTGAGTTAAGTCTTGGGGGTCTGTGGCCACAAAAGATATTTAAAGGGGGTCCGTGAAGAAAAGGTTGAGATTTTATTTGTGGAAAGAAAGGGGAAGGAGATTTTTTGCAGAACTCATCTCCCCATTCTACCTTCTATGCTACTAGGGAAACAGAACTGTAAAAATGCCGTATTCTTGAATGATATGCTTCTTAAATGCCATATAAATATGATTAAACTAAACTAAACTTTTTATGAACTAGGTAAAAAAATTATTACTAAGAACTAATATAGTTATCAGATTGTCTTAGTAATTAACATTGTTTTTCATACATCTAATTTTAAGCAACTTTAGAGAAACAACACCTCAGAAGTGTAAAAAACCTGTGGACTAAACTCTGGTAAAATTAGGTTTATTTTATCTAATTTAACATTTTTAAATAAAAGTTTGTCTTATATGTTATAAAGAAGGAATATAGGTTCTTAGTAATGACTCTTCTTTCTTTTTGATTCAAGTTTTTAATAATTTCTTTAACAACATTTGTTATGTATGCTTGGCTCCAGTATCCTATACTGCTAATCTGATATTTTGGAAAGCTAAGCACTGCTTAGAAACCCAAGTAGATGACATACACTATAAATTTATATTGGCAGCATAAAAATCTAAGTAACATAAAACATAAATACCATAAAAAGCAAAAGCAAAAAAGCAATGTCTGGCTTTGGGGAGAATTTCTACTGAAATGGCTATTACGTTTTATAAAGAAACAAATCTAACTTCACAATATCTATAATCTATTTTTAGAAACTTTTAAACAACTAAATTTACCTGAACTGCAGTTTTCTTGTCCTTTTTGTTCTCCTTTAGAAGCATATACAATATTTATAATATTATACTTGCCTTACCTTTTTCTGCCTATATAGAGGTATAAATACTTGGTAATACCAAGTGGACTACAATACAGAAGATTGGTCTAAGATGACGCATAGCAGATAGATAGATTTTGTATTTGGTAAATTATAAGATGATTGTCTCTATATGAAGAATAAACAATAATTCAAATTGTAAAAACCAACCTAGGAAAAAAATATGCACACAAACATCAAGAAACTTCCAAACAATTTAGAAGTGAAAATTGCTTACCTACTGATATTGCTACTCCTATGTAAACCACTGTAGTGATTAAGATGGCTAGCAGTGTCCCTTTAGGTATGGCTGATTGAGGATCCTGGAAAAAATTGAATTTATGAACCACAAGAACACTCCAAAGAACTGAATAGCGACAAAATAACTAAACATCACTCACCGCAAGATCACCTGAGATATTTGCACCAGCTAAAATGCCTGTTGCAGCTGGGAAAAATATAGCAAATACTGAAAAGAAAGTTTCTTCGTCTCTGAAATCTGGTCCAAAGTTTTCTGAAAATATTTCAGCTATTAAATAAGAATGTTAAAAAAGAATTATTTTAATATTATGTTGTCCAATAAACTTCATATTTATTATTTCACTGAAGAAATTACAAGGAAACTTAAAAAAAATTATGTAATACTTAAAAACAAACAAACTGTAAGGTGGATATTTAAAGATGTGCTGTGCTTTTTAACAAATACACTCTTTCGCCAAATCAGTGTACCTTTCTACTACCTGTAATTTTTCTCCCATTATTAACTAAAGCACCAGTATTAATTTAATCCACTTTTAAATTTACAAGAATTCATATAGGATTATAGTAGACATATTAATTAGAAACAGCATACAGGTAAGTCCTCACTTATTGAATAGTGTCCGGATGACTATTTAAAATTAGAACAGTGCTGGAAAAACAATTTTACAGCCTGCTTACAATCTTTTATGACCTTTGCAATATCCCTCAGTCACATGATTCCCCATTACAGACAGTACACATCCTATATCTGACCTTTGGGTTTTTTCTCTCCCACCCCCACTCCTAATATCTTGCAGAACAGAGATGGGATTGTAAGAGAACAAGCTGTTTGCTCTTCTACATATCAAAAGCAATGTGATTGTGCTGAAAGCAGGAAAGGGTCAGGCAAAGGAGAGATTACTTACAGAAATTACTTGCTTTTTTGTCTTACCTTTGTAACCAAAAAATCCTTTAGGCTTCTTGTTCTCAAATGGAATAAATGTTCCTATGACGAAGTCAACAATAGCTACTAGTAATATCACCAGCAGAACAATCTGTGCCTATAATTTTTAAGTAGTTAAAATCAAGTGATTAATATATTTATATAAAACAATTCTCCAAATTAAAACCAATACTATATTTAGATATATTGATCTATTAATTAAGTGTGAAATATAAATTATAAAGGTATGGGATTTTTATTTTTAATTAATGCAGTATGCTTATCAAAAATATTCTTTCATATTGAATAAATGTAAAAGCATAGTTCACCAATTTCTATTATCTGCTATAACCTAATTACTCAAAAGTGTCAAAAACATGTCTCAGAAACATATATTAACAATAGAAACAAAAGGTTAAATTCAATAATCAGAATCTGGATGATAGTATTATTACTGTTTG
The DNA here is from genome assembly GCA_032467955.1 of Pseudoxenodon macrops. NCBI lineage: Eukaryota > Metazoa > Chordata > Lepidosauria > Squamata > Pseudoxenodontidae > Pseudoxenodon > Pseudoxenodon macrops. Next base: position 468,312 of record JANHFT010002107.1, read on the forward strand.
GATCACCATTTTACTGCTTTAATGTTTCTTCATTGTATGTAGGTATATGAATTGCAAATTTGTTGTCTTTTTCTTAGGTTTTCTTGAGGGGGGGAGAAGTTACCCAGATCACTTTGATTAAGTAGGCAGTCAAATAAATGTTATAAATACAGTTCTTTAGATATGTCAACCTTTCATCAATTGAGCCAGAAGTAGGAATGCTTGTGCTTGAAAATGTTTTGTAACAGAAATGATAATTCACCTAGAAGTTTACTCTATTTGATGAAAGCAACTTAAGCATAGTAATTCTTTGAAGTAAATCATATTAAGATCTTAAGTATTTAAAAAAAGGAATATAAGGGAGGATAGTGTTTTTTTTAGATTTATAGAATGAAAAGAATATGTCCTCTTTAAAAAGTATCTTATAGGATCTGTTTGGGTCATGGCATTCTTTTAAATCTAAAAAAAATACTATCTTGTTTTAACTGCCTCCTTCTGGAATACTTTTTTTTTATTACAATACTGCGGTCCTATATGTAGTTTCATCAGCATTGAAATAATAGTACTTACTTCTGAAAAGCCTTCAATATAATTATAAAGAACTATAAATTTGTGACAGAACAAATCTTACTGCTTGTTTGGATTATGTATTTGCAACCAAACTCTGATACTATGCTCTAGAACTGCAACAGTCATATCTGAACAATCCTTTGTTCCAGTTACTCTAATGGAAAAGCTATATTAACAGACAATGTAAATAATCTCTATATTGTAACTATGAGATGAAAAATTATTGCAAGAATGTTCCTTGTTAGATGTCTGAATATTACTTCTGTTTTTGTAATGTATGCATATTGTTTTTCACATTTTTTCATAATTATTTATATGTTTATATATTTTTAAAAATCATAGTTACTTACTTTAGCTTCCCATTCCATTCCTGCTAACGAGATGCCTAATAAAACAACAATTGTAATTGCTCCTATAATTCTGATATCATTATTTGGATCCAGCATAAGTAATTCATGTTCCTACAAAAAAAAAAGAGATAATTGTAATAGAGTTAATATTTCAGCAAACTAAAATCATATTTTAACAAATACAAAGAAGATTAGGAAGAATATTTGAAAACAGAACTTCCTTTTAGTTTGTCACCTACAATAATTAGATCAAAGATCCTGATTGTACAAATGTCGAAATTTATTTTGCTCTATTTTATAAGAACTATCTCTAATCATAGAGATTAATATTAAACTCTTCTAACTTTAATGTTTTTGAATTGATTACTAAGTTTAGAAAAATCAAGTTGTGATATGGAGTATGTATGCTCCATATTTTATGTTGCCTTAATTTCCCCTTAGGTTGGTCATCAATGAAGTATAACTTGCCTCTGCCCTCTAATCCAGATTTCAATTTTTTTTTCAAATTCTTGTTTGGAAGGAAAGCACACTATATAGAGCACAAACTATAGTCAGCAATAATTAGTAAATGAAAGATGTTAAATGACTGAATAATCTTCATAGCATCAAATCCCCCATTATGATTATTCCTAGAGCTACACAAACCTTAAAAGGGATATTTTAGAAACTCATGGGCTTTGCATAGGTTTATTTCTACTGGAACTATCAAACTATTTTGATGAATCATAGACCTCCTCAGGTTTTCCAGTAAGCACAATTAAATTATTTGATCTTGGGCTGATCTCAGCAAATATTTGTTCACTGCACTACTACCACTATTAAATCCAAACTGTCCCATATATCCCTAAAAACGTTTTTATAAACTATTCCAAAGTAGAACTGTTCTGAGGAAAACTTGTTCACACTGTGAAACATAAAGATAACAAAAAGCACACTGGAAGAATGAGTTTACCTTAAGTAGGTCAACAACAGTCTCTGCAAAACCAACTACATACATGGCTACAGCAACAGCATTAGCAAATGCAAAGATCAAGCCTATAGCACCACCAAATTCTGGCCCCAAACTTCTGGAAATGAGATAATATGCACCTCCTAAAAAGAAGAGACAGTGTAAGTTGTAAGTTATGATACAAATTATATCTTTATGCACATATTTTATGCTTATGTCCTACAAGTACTGATTTCTCCTTTTTTTTCTATTTGAGGTCAATTCTGATTTTCATGTACACAAAGTCTTAAGAAGTACAGAATTGATATCATTATAATTTACTTGTAGGAAAATGTTTGTGTCTGTTTAGTAAACAACACCTTACAGACAGACTTTTCTACTGACAGATAGATACTATAGATAGGCAGAAAGATAGAGAGAATTACAGCTACTAACTCTATGGAAAAAGATCAAGGGATAAAGCACTGAGGTATTTTCTAGAACTTTCCTTACAACCAAAGAACTATGAAACTGCATGCAAGTAATAGTTCTGCTTGTTAAGCAAAACATTCATGATGAATAGAGGATTTTTATAACAAGCCACCAAAAACATGTTTTTTGAAACCAACTGACACTGACAAGCTAGCATAACATTTTGTTATTGCTGTTGCAGGTGGTATCAAATTGTTGTTGGATGCACATCAACCATATATTTCATGGTCTTTAAACATTTCTTTAAATTATATGAAAAATATAACCAGGGAATTTACATACATAAGTTATTATATATAAATGTAAGGCTAAAAATTCATTTATAACAACTACATTTGAAGACTACTAATCATGTAAGTATTAACGAAGTTTTACCTCCTCTCACAAAACCATTGGTAGCTATTGCTGATGTAGACAAGCCAGTGATAGTAGTGACAACAGTGGCCATTGCAATAACCAAGACAGCAAGTCCTGTAAGGAAAACAAAATTGTTATGATTTGTAAGGACTATATATTTCCTAAAACAAATGCATAATATTTAACAAAAAATACTGATTCAACATAAGGTAGAAAATATGTAATGAAATTCTGAATAACAGCAATATATATCAACATCCAAATTACCTTAGAAGATAATCTCTATTTACAAGGAACTTTAGTACTAGATGATAACTTTAGGTCAACAATCCACTATCAAGTTTAAAAGCTAAAGGATTTGATGGAATATTTACAGACAAACTAACAAAATAATGATTGAATGATTCTATCCTATAACAGTAAAACTGGAAAAAGACACATGGCCAAGTGATTGGAATAGATCAACTTAATGCCAATATCAAAGAAAGAAGACTCTCTGCAAACTGTTGCACTGTATCTTTAATTTCATCATTAGCCAAACTTCTAGCTGGGTGCAGCAGCAGAAGCAGCCAGAGAGCAAACCACTTGAGCGTGTGGGGGGGAGGGCACGTAAGACAGAGCACCAGGACAAGGAACCTTTTGGCTGCATGCTGCACGAAAGAAACATTTATCTCCTCCAAACGCCGCCAGAAATGAGTCTTCGTGAGACTCATCGCACCGGTGCAGCCTCTTGGAGCAAAAGGAAAGAAAGTTTGGCTGTCAGCTCGGCTTCTTCAGACAGTCCGCGACTTTCCTCCCCCTCCCTCTTTGCTCGAGAGCTGGAGGCGGGGTGTGGGAGCAGAGAAGCCGCTGCTAGCCGCTTTGTTTCCTTGCAGCTTCTGAATAGCCGGTGAGTCCCAGTGGACCCCAACACTGCCACTTGAACCTCCACCGCAGCATGCACAAAGTCTCCATGCCCTCCTCCTCATCTTCAGTGCCTCCCTCTGCCTCCACCACTCCCAGTACCACTGGCACTGTCGCCTCTGCCCCTCTCCCTGCTCCGGGCTGGGTCGCCAACCCTGCCGCTACTGGCTCTGCCAGCCTGGATTTTTGGATCGATGGCTCTAATAGGGACACCCTCACATTGGCCATGCAGGGGTTTCCCACACAGAGGCCAGGCCTCGGGGCGCCACCCTGAGCAGGCACCGAGATGGAGATGGGGGACGGTCAGTCTCCTTACCCAGTTGCCTGCCCTCCGCCGTTTTCATCAAGTGTCCGTGTGTGTGTGTGTGTGAGAGAGAGAAAAACAGCGGAGAGGAAATTCTTTCAAATAGTCTTGCTTGCAATTCTTGTTACTCCCCTCCATCATTTCTCTCTCTCTCTCTCTCTCTCTCTCTCACACACACACAAGACATTTGATCGCTTGAAAGGGACAGGCTGTGCTTTGCTTCTATCGTAAGCATGCACTTCCCACAATCGCCTATCCTTTTTTCAAGCAGCAGCAGTCAGGTAGGGGGAGGCATTCAGATGGGTCGCATGGCTTTCTGCCTCATTGTAGCAGGAACCTAAGCAACACCTGCGGAGTGCAAGCCATGGTTGCTGCTTGCTCCATAGCCACAAGGTGAGCTGCGGAACAGAGGGACCCTTGCCTGCAAGGTTGCCTAGTGCTGTGGGCAGAGCTGGGGCTAGCAAGAGTGCGCTGGAAATATCTCCAGGTGCCCCGAGAGATAGAACTTCCAGCCCTCACTGGATCAGCTGCTCCGTAGGCTGAGGTTAAGGGGTCCAGCAACCATGAGGTGATCACATTCGCCTCCTCCTGCACCTTAAAAAAAAAGACCCCTGAAAATAAGGCCAAGCGCTTATTTCAGGGATCAAAAAAAATAAGTCCCTATCTTATTTTCGGGGAAACACAGTAGTTCACAGCAAATGAAACATGTTCAGCAATTGCTCGCTATTCTTTTCAAACAAACCTTTTGTAGAAATCGTATTAATTTTTGGTAAGAAAGCCACCTACATAATCTTCTGGGAATCAAATACATGGCTAATCATTCAGGTGTACTATTTTTTAATATAGAATCAAACTTCCCTCTTCCCAAAATGTGAAAGTTCTGCAAAAAACCCACAGTTGTTTAACTATTCAATTCTTGCTTCTTGAAAAATTATGGACATTTAGCAGTAATCCTACTGTATAATCCATATTTTGCCACATGCCAAATCACAGGAATTTTAGCAATAGCCAAAGTATGGTATTTAGAAGTATTTACCTATGCCAGCGTGTCCTACAATCCAGGCTAGTCGAATGAAGAGCATCACACCCCAGATATTCAACATACATCGTACCTATATCAACATCAAAGTAAATAACATTTATATTAAAATTAGATTTTTGAAGTAATTGTAAGTAACAGTTCAAGTTAAAAGTTTCTTAGAAAAGAGCCAAGCATCTCAGGCTTTCAAGCATTCTTTTCACGATGCAACTTGGAATCCATCTAACTTTTCAGCAAGTAAATACATAACTGGCTGGATTCGTAACTGGCTAACCAACTGCACTTAACGTGTAGTCCTCAATGGAACTGCATCTACATGGAGGGAAATATGCAGTAGGGAATCCCAATGCTCTGTTTTAGGCCTAGTAATCTTCAACGTCTTCATCAATGATTTGGACGAGGGGATAGATGGGGAACTCATCAAATTTGCAGATGACACCAAGCTAGCAGGAATAGCCAACATTCCAGAAGACAGGTTCAAGATACAGAAGGATCTTGACAGACTTGAACATTGGGCGCTATCTAACAAAATGAAATTCAATGGTGAAAAAAGGAAGGTTCTACATTTAGGCAAGAAAAACAAAATGCACAAGGTACAGTTTATGTAGCACCTCGCTCAATAGTAGTAACTGTGAGAGGGATCTTGGAGTCCTAGTGGACAACCATTTAAATATGAGCCAGTAGTGTGCAGCAGCTGCCAAAAAAAGCCAACACAGTTCTAGGCTGCATAAACAAAGGGATAGAATCAAGAAATCAAGATCATGTGAAGTGTTAATACTGCATTCAGTTTTGGTCGTCATGATGTAAAAAAGATGTTGAGACTCTAGAAAGAGTGTAGAGAAGAGCAACAAAGATAATTAAGGGACTGGAGGCTACAATATATGAAGAACAGTTGCTGGAATTGGGTGTGTATAGTCTAGTGAAGTGGAGGACTAAGGGAGACATGATAGCAGTGTTCCAATATCTCAGGGGTTACCACAAAGAAGAGGGAATCAAACTATTCTCCAGAGCACCCGAAGGCAGGACAAGAAGCAATGGGTGGAAACTAATCAAGGAGAGAAGCAACTTAGAACCAAGGAGAAATTTTCTGACAGTTAGAAAAATTAATCAGCCTCCAGAAGTTGTGAATGCTCCAACACGAAGATTTTAAGAAGTTGTTAGATAACCATTTATCTGAAGTGGTGTAGGGTTTCCTGCCTAAGCAGGGGGTTGGACTAGAAAACCTCCAAGGACCCTTCCAACTCTGTTATTCTATAATTATGCAAATATCCTTTACTGACTTGGGTTCTCTTTTCTAACTCATAATTCTTTGGAATTTGAAATAACCAGTTAAGAAAATCTTGATCTCATTGTAGTATAAAGATTGCACTCTTTACTTTTTCAACTAATAAAACATTGTTCAATATTCTTGGAATTGCAGACATTGTAAGAACTTGCTTTTATATAGTCCATCTGGTACCTGACGTTTTATTTGTCAGTTCCAAACAAAATGTTCTAGCCTATTAATAGTCCAATATAAAATTCAAGTTCTGTTTAACAAATTGTAATAGTGATGGGTGCACCATTGGCAGATTCAAAGAACCAGGTTGAAGACAGATTGTCCTGGAGAAAATCCATCTTTTTGTTTAAGTGCCATTCAATTGAATGGCACTTAAACAAAAATCATTCTTTGTGTTTACCAATGCCAATTTCCTAAATTATTCAGCACAGCATCTACTTATGTGCATTTGTGTGTTCTACAGACTTATTTGGTATGATTTTTTTAATATGTTAACTCACTGAAAAAATGTTGCATAGCATAGTTTCATTGTTAGAACTGTTGCTTTTATGCTAGCGCTAACACTAGCCCTATACTTTTCTCTTGCAAAGGAGGGGAAATTTGAATACATTTTTTTTTACAAAAATAATAGTGATCCTCCAATTGTTATGCTTCTAGGAAGTCTGGGATTGTCAGAACATATTTGAATATGACTGGTTTGTATATCATCCAATTAGGGCAATTTATGAGCAGGAATTTGGATCTTAGATTAACACTACATTGTTATGTTAAAATTCTCTGAGATTAGTTGGGTCTATGTACTAAACACAAATATGAATTTAATAACCGTTAGATGTTCTAATTCATATTTTACATATGAAATAAATCCAGATCAGAAAAAATAGTGTGGGAAGCTCCCCCCCAAAAGGAGAATGAAATATTTTGGGAAATATTAAAGAAGGCAGAAAATTATATTTCCCTAAAGGAGAAATGGAGTAACATGCTCTTAAAGACAGAAAGCAGACTCAGTCTTTCTTAATAGCTCCCAGCAGATACTTTGTGCCTTTTAAGAAAGATTGGGCCAGCCTATTCAGAAACAAAAGACCTTCACCTCCAGTGATGGGATTAAAAATTTACATTCTCCTCCACTCAAATTCTAAGAACAGGATGTGCCCATTTAGGATTAACCCAGTACCATTAGCAGAAGACACAGAGTTTACTACATTGCACAATTTCCTAAGGGCATTTCAGATATTGCACACACCCAGCAGAATTTCAGAACCTATGTAAAATCCTGGCACTCATCTAACTAGTTGTTCAGCTGACCCAGAACTACAAACCCTGGCGGTTCTGTTCATCAATAAATGAACCTTCTTTCCAATCTGCCTACAGCCTCCATTTTATTTCCCGCATCTTTTTCCCAGCTTCGAACTGAACCAGATGGATTTACTTTTCAATAATAGTAATAATGTAAAATTATTATGGTATATTCTAATGCTCTAATGCAATTTGAATGAAATCTATATGCAAAAAGCTGTTAGAAGTATTTCAAAGCTACAGACAACCTGTACTTTGAATTAATCAGTTTAGACTTTCAGTGTAGTTTATCTTTATGTGCAGCAAAGATAATTTTATCTTTGAACTTCAACCACTTTAAAATTACTTTAGTCAGCAATTTTGGGGAAAATTGTGTTCTAACTATGATAAAACATAACATTCATGGATTGAAGGCCATATTGGTCTCATTCAAGACAATGATGAAACCGCATACAGACGGGAGGTTGAACAACTAACCTTGTGGTGCGACCGGAACAATCTGGAACTGAACACACTCAAAACTGTACAAATGGTGGTAGATTTTAGGAAAAATCCTCCCATACTTCCACCTCTTACAATATCAGACAACACAGTATCAACAGTAGAGACCTTCAAATTTCTAGGTTCTATCATATTTCAAGATCTAAAACAGACACCTAACATAAAAAATTTCATCAAAAAAGCACAACAAAGAATGTTTTTTCTGCACCAACTCAGGAAGCTCAAACTGCCCAAGGAGCTGCTGATACAGAGGAATTATTGAGTCTGTGATCTGCACCTCCATAACTCTCGGTTTGGTCCTGCAACCCAACAAGACAGACACAGACTTCAGAAGTGAATCAGAACTGCAGAAAAAATAATTACTGCCAACCTGCCTTCCATTGAGGACCTGTACACTGCATGAGTCAAAAAGA
>JANHFT010002107.1:476822-504692 GCA_032467955.1 Pseudoxenodon macrops
GAACTAAGGAGAAATTTCCTGACAGAACAATTAATCAGTGGAACAACTTGCCTCCAGAAGTTGTGAATGCTCCAACATTGGAGGTTTTTTAAAAGAAATTGAATAACCATTTGTCTGAAGTGGTGTAGGGTTTCCTGCTTAAGCAGGGTGTTGTACTAGAAGACCCCCAAGGTCCCTTCCAACTCATATTCTGTTTAAAGCTCATTATAATTACTGTTCATGATCTTATATTTTTAACACAGCAGGCAAAAGTTTCTAATTTACATATAAAAACACAGCTTAGAAAACAAGATTGCAAGATGACAATTTTAAAAACCTAGTTGCATATTATTGAAATACATTAACAACAGCTAATCAATAAGATTATATACAGAAAACACCTGTACCCTTTCTAGATTCCTAACAGCAAGAAAACCTGTTCACCAGAAAAAGACAGATCACTGTTTATGAACCAAAAAATAGTAATAAATCAAATATAACATATAATGTCACACCAAAAACGACATTATTTCTTGTTATGTGTACCACCATTTTGGAACCATTTCCTTTGTATGGCTACAGGAAGAATGCGAGTACTGAGCTGTAGTTTCTTAACATGCCGAACTGGAAACTGTTTTGTAAGGAGTGTTTAAACCATTAAAAAAGATACAATACTATCCTTGAAGCCAGCATAAGTGAAAGGAAAGTAGAAAATATAAAAATAGAAATCTCAAATTAAATAAATTAGAAAAATGCTAATTACATATAACTGACCATAATATTGCTTATTACAAATTTAAAGTGAACAATATAAACAGTATGCCTTTTACTATTAACTACTATTAGCTCTAGAATATTTATGTGATAGAATGAACTAATAAATTATATGGGATGTGTTTTTTTTTCTAAATAGTCTCTGGATTACAGTAATCCAATCAACAAAAGAAAATAACAGACTATCAAGAATGAAAAACACAAAGGAAAACGTTTTCATAGTTTACTTTTTTCTGTCTAGTAATACTCTTAAATTTACTTTTTCCTTCTTTTAAAAAAAGAATCTTTGGGGCAATGATTATGAAAACTGCCAGATAGACAGACAGGGACTTCAAAATGCTGGCTTTCCAAACCACTTTCTATGGCCTATAATGATACTTCATGGACATTAAACAGCAGGGCAGGGCAACGAGTGCTCTACAGATGTGAATGCTGGCTCACAGGAAAAGGCCTGGAATAGAAGCAGTCTGGAAATAGCTGCTTCACAACTTGTTTTAATATGCCAGCCTAGCATAGGGAACACTATCAATCCCACAAATCGTGATGAGCAGCATCATTCCCTGAGAACCCCCACCTGGTCTCACCCTCTCTACCATGCAAGAAGAAAGGCAACAAGCAAACAAAAGATATCGCTGCTAGGCAAAGAGAAGGAAAAACTCTACTAGGCAAAAATAGAGACGTCAAGTGACAACAAATATGAAAAAGACGAAGAGAAGCAAGACAAGAAAAAAAGCAGGGTCTGCAAAGCTTTTAGTAGATGGATAAATTATCTCATCCTAGATATGAACTTGAAAATATATTACATATCAAACCAGTAATACAATTAAATATTGGTATTTGGGTGAACAAAAAATACTATGAGCTAAGTGACCAAGCTGAAATATTTCTATTTTACAAGTAGTTCTGTTTTATCGTAAGATGGTTTTTTTACCATTCATGAAATGCTGAATCTCACCCCACACATTATTTAAAACAATAAATAGTCAAGAATTACTTGAAATATCGAAGTTCTACTCACCAATACACCTTTAATCCAACCAAATTTGACAATCCCTTTACTATCAGCAGTATATGCTGCAGTGGCTTCTCCAGTAGGAGTTCCTTCTTCTCCATTTGCATAGCCATCTTCAAATAGCTCCTAAGACACAATAACAATCATAAGGGAAAGGAAGATTGTAAGAAAGTCTCTCTAATAAATCTGTTTAATGTTGATAGTGTTGTAACCAACAAGGATTAAATGGCAGAACACTTTCTGACTTAATATTAGAAAGCTTGGAAATGTTTTTTCTTTGTAGAAAAGTAGTCTACCACTGTATAACATCTTTTGTATAAAGCTAGTGAAGCTTTATATGAACGTTTTATATGATTCATTTATTAAATGAAATATGCCTTGCATGATGTACAAAATATATTTAAATGAATAACTTTCATAAAAGACTATCGAAACCATGGAAATTATATAAAGCATTTATTATATTACAAATACAGATATTCCTTGCTAAATAACTGCCCTGTTTAGTGACTGTTCAAAGTTACGACAGCACTGATAAAGGAACTTTATAGCCAGTCCTTGCACTTAACAACTGTCAGTGTGTCCCCATGGTCACAATATCCTGTGATCACGATTGTCATTTGCACGTATCACAGCTGGCTTCTGACAAGCAGAGTAAATATGGAAGCTGGCAGTAAAACTGTTATTGTCTTTGGCTTTGGTCACTGATGTCTCCCTTACCAACCATGGGTGACTTGTTTAACAATTGTGATGGAAGTGTGGACTTAAGTTTGTTGCTGTCACATGAAGACTTGCTTAATGATATTGTTTAGTAACAAAATTGCTGGCCCCATTTGTGGTGGTTAAGTGAGAACTATCTGTATACATAATCCATAAGTACTTTTACATTCAGTCAAAAGGCTCAATGTCCTACACCAGACTTTCTAAACTTTGTTACCCTAGAAGAGCCTTTGAAATAATGTTCAGATCTCAAGGATCCCTGTATAAAAATCACAAAACATACTCTAAAAAGTTTACAGCAGAATTCACTTTTTTGCTTATACAACACATGTCTACGTTTAAAACATCAGCAAAACAGCAGGCCAGGAGCTGACTCGGGTGAATAAAAATTTTCGCCACTGTGAATATTGGTGCATAAAGTAAAAAACAAAACAAAACTTTTTTCCCCCAATCATGGGCTCTCGCAGAACCCCCAATAACTTGTCATGGAACCCCAGTTGAGAAAGGCTGCTGTAGATTTTAATGTTTAAAAAAACACAGAAAATTATTATAAGATGTTAAATGAATGTAGTGCCTTACTTTCCATAATATCTTTATGGATATTATAATAAATGAAACAGAAAAAAATAATCCTCAAAATGAGCTCTATTTTTTACCTCTATTTACTTCTTCACATTATGTACATTCTGCCTTTGTTATTTTTACAAATAACTCAAGGCCATGAACATATCAAACACACCTTCCTCCTATTTTCTATGTATTCTATATATGTCCTATAATCATCACCATTTGTTACACTTCTGCCAATGATGGACAAGCTATTTTTTAAACCTATAATGAAAGAACTCTAAACTTTGTCTTTCAACCATGTCTTGACAGTCCTTTCTACCTCTTCATTTGAGTCCAATGCATATCTACAAAAGTATTCCTAAATTTGGGAAAGGGTGAAAGTTGCATGGTACAAAGTTTGGACTATATGATAGATGGAATAAGGTTGCAAAATTCAATTTCATAAATAACTATTGGGTGGCTTGTGAAATATGAGACCTAACACTGCCAGATTGCAATCCAAATTTCCTTATATTGCTTCCAAACTGTGTATGTTATTGTAAGTATTGCAATATAGTGCTTTAAATTAATAGTAGGGCCAGATTGAAGCAAATCTGTGTGAACAATAGTATCTGCATCTCAAAAACTATAACTACGAGTTTTCCTGTCAAACCCTAAACGATAACCATGAGGTTTCCTATCAAACCCTATGTTTTGGATCCTTTGTTCATATATGAGATTTTATAATATTCCATGGACTGACATTTTGCTCCTGGGACTTGTTTTATTGGCCGTCACAATGTCTGTGAAAAAATTCCTCACATTCATTCTTGTAGTTTGACAATAATTGCTGGCAATTTTTGACCCTGGATGTAAGAGAGACTTGATTTGCATCAATCTTCCAAAATTGAAGAACTTCAATAACATGACCCATGCATTCCTATGAAATGTCAAGCTTGACAGCAATTTATATCTAAATAAAGTTCATTAATCTTTTTCATATGAACTTGTCAATTGCTCTTGCATGTCATCCACATCATTCTCAATCACACAAATCACCACTATTTGGTTCAGTTTTTTTGGTGGAGGAGGGGCTCAGCAATGCGCAATACGGCAACTCATCAACTTTACTAGCACTTCTAGTCGTCCAAAAAAACTATTAAATACCTGGGTTTTCCATCAAGCACTGGCATAGATTAAAGTGACTGAATGTTGGAAGCTTGAATTGATGTCAGGTTTTTTGGTATAATTTGTAATAGTTTTACATGGTTTTTATATTGTTTTAATTCTTGATTGGCAGTTCCCCAGAATTTGGTATAAAGGGAGGCTGTACAAATGTTTTAAATAAACAAATAATCAATAATTTGACAGTGAACTTTTATCAGGCTAAAATTAAATTACAAATTCCATCTGTTAATAATTTCTAGCATCAAAGTCATTACTTTTCACTAAACCTTCTGAAATCTGGCAATCCTCAGATAATGTAAGATTAATAGATTAAAGGATTCTTCAATACACTTTCTGGCAGAAGAAATGCCTTTACTCATGTAACCCTTCATGTTTTTTTCATTTCCTAATCCACAGCATATTTATAATCAAAAGTATACAATAAACCAAATATGTTGTATTGTAGGGAAATACAAGTAATCCAATGTAGTAACTAAGAATACAAGGCAGAATAAATTATTATTTCAGCTATAAACTGGCTGTCTCCCCAGGAGAGTTTAAAGCAAACTATTTTAAGCTTTGTTCACACAATAACAGGTAGTCCTTTGGGTTCAAAGAAGACACAATGTTGTGCATTTATGAACACGGGGGTGGCAGTCCCAGTCTGGAAGCACAGAGTCTAGAAAATAGAGGCACTAGAAGTCCATTATTACAATAATTATGGATGCTATTCTGTGCTGCTACTCGTAATATTCTATCAGTTTTTGGTGGCAGCTTCTTTGGCACTTGTGTGGACAAGCTTGAAGTCTCTTTCTGGTCTCCAATTCACCATACAGTTACTAACTAGACATAAATGCTCATCCATTCTGATGATGTTTCTCATCCATTGCATCTGGACTTATATCCATATAGGAGAGAAAGGATAATTATAGTTCTGCATATTTTCAGCTTTGTGGAGATATGGACATTGTGATGATTAAACACTCTAGGAAACAAGTGCCCCAAAATCTGGCTGGCCTTACTGATCCTGGGGTAAATTTCTTTGTCCAAAGACGCATAGATTGAAATGATACTTCCCAGGTATTTGAAGCTGTTTAATTTGTCAGCTGGGTATCAACAGTGACCCCCACAGGGTTGGTATTTGACACAGGCAAGTAAAGTCTTGTCTTATTCAGGTTGATAGTCATGCTAAAGAGCATACCAGTATCTAAAATTTTATTTAACATCAATTGTAGACCACTGTCTTTGTGCGTCAAGTGCACACAAACATAAGCAATCATTATGTATGAAGGCCCTTTGTCCATGTGTTCAAGGGACAAGGGTCAAAGAGAGCTTTGTCCAATGGATACCTGATATAACTCCCTCCTTCAGACCTTGGATAGCATAGGACAACATGCAAGCAAAGGACAGATTGAACAGGACTGGGGCTAGTAAGCAGTTTCACCACCCAATGGAAATGGTAAATGCAGTTGACTTATCACCATTGTAAAGGACCTATTCTGTCTTTCTGATGTGGAGCAGCTGAATCAACTTCAATCAATTTCTTTGGGCATCCATGATGTTTCAGGATGATCCAGAGAGTCTCCCTGTTTCCGGTGCCACATGGTTTTGTCAACTTGACGACAACAGTAAAGAGGCTTGTTCTGCTCAATGAAATTCTCCTGGACTTGCCTCACAGTAAATTTCATGTTTATTGTACTTCTGGCCAAAAGCCACATTGTGCCTCCGGGAGGTTCTTTTCCAAAACAGTGACAAGTCTACCCAGGAGAATGGGGGGTAGGGGAGAATCTTGCAATGGACAGCATTGAACTGCCTCTATAATTTCTGCGGTTTGATTAACTTCCCTTACTTATATAGAGTTATGATCAGGGCATGACAGAAATTATCAGGCATCTCCTCCATGAACTAAATGTCTTCCTTGAAAGTATTATAAGGCATTTAGGTGAACAGCTTTATAGATCTCAACAGGAATACAATTTGCCCTGTTGCTTTATTTGAGTTCATCTGCAAGATCACTGTCATGATCTCATCCCTAGAGGGAGGCAGTCTAGGGCATCCAAAATTGACAGCTGAGAAATCTGCTGTAAGACATCAGGATCAGTTGTGGATGGCCTATTGAGTAGGTTAGAAAACTGTTTAGCCTAGTGATTTTTCGATTCTTCCTGATCTTTAATCAAGCTCAGCCCATCAGATGACAGCAAGGGGAAACATCTTGATTTCCAAGGGACATAAATGGACTTTATGACACTGAAGAATTTAAGTAGCAGTGTTCCACCTGCTCAACTTTTCTCTGCTGCCACTCATTCTGCATTTCTGTAGGTGCTTAAACTTGCGTTTCTTTGAGACAGGTGACAGTTCATGCTGCTTGTCTGTGTAGGCCTTGTTCTTAACCTGGAGTGCTGCTGAAACACTCTTGTGATTTTCATCAAACCAATTATTTTCAGTCCAGGTACACTTCTTACAATCAGCATAATGACATCTTTAAACTGCATCCATTTTTCAGAACAGTTTTCACAACCAGTAAATGTTAATACATTAAACCATTCTACTCTTAATCCTGACTCTCATTAGTTTTATACAATATATATCCACAAATACTATGTTGACCACTCTTCATCTGCCCAAATAACTTAGATCAACTTTAAAATATTCTAAGAAATGAGAAATTATATTTCATTCAAATTTTAACATAAAATGTTACTGACAAGATTCCATACAATACAGCAAAGCCAGAATGATTGCCAAGATGATTAATGCATCTGCTACTCAGAGATGCATTAGTAGTTTTGGCTGAACCTTCTTATAACATCAGCTGACTTGATATCATAAAGTACCTGAACTAGTGCTATATGCATAATTAACTTCAAAGAATTCTTGTCAAGGAACCCCTCACTTCAAGGTAACCCTCATTTTTATATCTAAAAAGATATAAAATAATGCAGAACCAATGTGACCAACTGAATTGGTGCATTTCAGCTTGGCTTAAGATTTCATTAGATATATTTCTTTGGATATTTATCCCCCTTTAACATTTTCTGTTGCTTACTTTTAATATTAAGTTAATAGATAATTAGCCAGGTGATTAAACAAGCTTTAAAGAGCCATCCAGCTAACATTTCAACTCTTGACCTGAGAAGTAATCCTCAAACATATCACATTTGCATATAGATCTATAGGGCAGGCTGCCCTCACACAACCAACATAACCACAACTCCAAAGTATTTCCTTAATACTGCAAGATTTCTTGATGAGAAAGCTACACAAATCTTTCACACAGAAAGATGATAAACATAACCACTTTCTAAGCAGGATGATTTACATTAACTTCAATTTTTAAACTAATAACCATTTATTTACATTTATACAGTATACTGCCCATCTTAAGATTGCTTATACATGTGTAACAATTTTTCTAATGGCTAAAAAGCAATCAATGTATACTTTTAATGGAAAATACTCATTTATCTAAAAATATCTGTTTAACCTGTTTCATTTCATTCAAGACACTACCTTGCTTCTTCAATAAATACACTCTATGTATTTAGATTCAAACTGCCATGCTTAGAATATACTTCCTGAAAAAATGGAAATCTAATTTAGACAATACTCAAGACCAATATATTTTAATATGTCTACCCTAAGCTCCAAGCCAACTCAATGAATTCTGAAGTTAACAGAGTTGCACTGTTACAGGAAAAGAACATTTATATTCTACTAATTGTTCCATACTAGACTATGCACTAGATAAATTTTGGAGCAAGCTTTTATAATAGGTAGTATAATACCTGTTCAACATCCATCATGCCAGATCTTTCCCCCTATCAGCTACAAGGTTTATTATATCTTTAAAAGTCTGTTAACCAAAATGGAAACCAGATTTCCACTATATATTTACCTTATTGTTAACATTTAACATATTACTTCAACCAACTATCTAATCTTTATACTCCTTTATCAAACAGGTTTTCAATAGCTTAGCTTCAATATGCAATTCTGTTTGAAAATCTTAATTCTTTAATAAAACCAATATTTTATTAAAGAATTAATATTAACAATGGCTCATATCATGGACCTACCAAGCACAATTATGTTTTGTCAACTTTGTCAGCTAATATCATATAACTGATCTGTACTTTTCAAAAAGACTAAGTTCAGAAAGTTATCAAAACTTTCAAATACAAATAAGCACTAATAAAATTCATAATGAACTATAAACTCTTTGAATATGTTTCAGACCTATACATAGTTGAAGTACTTAAGCTACTCAGTTTAAATTCTTTTCATCATCTTATAACAAATGGATGTTTAATCTTCCTATAGGGAAGATGCAACTTTAAAGCAGTCTGTGTTATTAAATTATTTAGTTAAAAGCTAAAAAGTTGTTATTCTGAAAATAGCCTCTCAAACATAATTTATATATCTATAGACAGCTTATAAATCCATGAACATTGCAGTAAGTCTGGCCAGTGGACTGACAAAGAACTTGGTATCAGTAAATAATTGAAGCATACAGAAAACCAGAAAGCTGGGGAACAATATTAATAAGGATGCTTGATATAAAATAGAGATAAAGGGATTTCTTCTGGCCTATCTGAAGATGGCATTTGGTTGTTCTTACATCGTGTAGAGACTTTACACCCTGTTTGTCCAGCAACTACCTAACCCCATGTACTAACCTAAAATGAACTAAGACATCTGGAAGGGGGAAATATTACCTTAGACCAGACAAGTACTGCTGTAGTGTTCCATTAACTTTTACAGACTTATAAAATATACTGGCTCCATGTAAAAGATGCACAAACATGAAACAATATGTAATGTAAGGAAAGATAGAAAGACAGCAAATATATTTGCAATGCATATCTATAAAGCCAAAGTCCATGCAGACAGAACATAGAAAACGTAACTTTTTATAGATTCTAGGTAAAACTCATCTTGTTTAGAAAAACACAGTATTTTTCTACTTCTATACTCTCAGCACGACACTGCATCAGCCTGATGCCACATTTTTTTAAATCCCAAACCGAGTTACCAGATGTTCTTGACTTGTTCACCATCGCTCACCATCACTCACCTTGTCCAGCTCATCATGCAACTCTGCGAGGCTGGGTCGAATAAGTTTCTCTCCTAGACCAGCAGCGGTATGTCGATAATAGTCTATCCTTGGCACGGCATCGATGGTGTTGTGGCCGAAGGTGCGCAGATAGTACGTGTTGGTATGAGTGTCGTAATAGTAGTGATGGTGCCCTCCTGAGCCTCCCCCGGAATGTAGGCTCCCTTCGCTCAGAACCGTGTCACCACCATTCTGGAAGCTGACGCTGCAGCCTTCTGGGCCACCACCTCCAGGTTCACCAGAGCTGTCATCTCCAGCTGAGGGGTCCACGAAATTCACCCGAAACCGGCCTTTTGCTTCCTCACTGCTTTTCTTATGCCCATCACCAGGGACTTCGGGGGTCCCTTCAGACATCTTCACCTCTTCTGCCATAGCCGCCCGACTCATGTTTTCTGCCACCAGGTCCACCTGAAAGCGGCTCTGGCTGGGCGTGGGACCCAGAGGTCTGCACAGCCCATCTCCAGCGGCTGCAGAGGCAGGATCCAAGGCGCTCCCGGGATCCGACGAGGAGTCGCCTGTGCCAGCCGGCGCATCCCCGTCACTCGCCGGCAGACGAGATACTTCTTCCGCGCCAGTGGATGCTGCTGCTACATCGGCGGCTCCTCCTCCTTCTCTCCCTGCTGCCGCCGCTGCAGCTTTGAGCTTCGGCGAGCCAGAGCGGGGTGGCGGGGAGGACGCGCGCGAAGGCTTCGCTTCCATGGCTTCTGCTTTTCCTCGGGCGGCGACAATGCGGGCCGGAACAAACCTTCTTGCGGCTCTGGCTGGGTCAGTGAAGTCCTTTCGTTTCTGGCAAGCAAGCAAAAAAAACCAGTCGGCTGCCGCTCGGGGCGCTTTAAACCACCAAATGGCGCCCCGCCGCTGCCGGGCTCCACTCCGCCGCCCTCGAGAGAAAGCAAGGCAACACGCCGCACTTCCTCGGCAGATAACCGCGCGGCCCGGCCCTGCCCCTCCCTCCCTGCCGGTCCCTCCGCCCAGTCCTTCTAGCGCCGGCGCCGCACCAGGTGATGATGCTCCGCAGCTGCTGGCCCCTCTCGCCCCTCTGCCTACCCGGGTCCCCCTCCTCGAAACCCGACACAAGTGAAGAGTCGAAGGGGAGGGGGGAGTCTCCGTCCCCTCTACTCCCCCCCCCGGTCGCCTTGCTTCCCGCTTTCTCTTACCTCACGTCCCCACAGACAAGGACCAGCCTCGGTCCGTCTCCCGAAGTCTCAGGGACGGCTGGAAGCAGCAACGCCACACGCTTTCGTATCGCGGGCGCCAAGGCGACAGCGCTCCCTAGGGGACCGCGGAGGGGAGGGGGAAACCGGCTGACCGACCCTCCAGACCTACGCGCTCTCTGTCTGAATAAGCCGACGCGGTCTCGACACGTGCGTGTACGCCTTGGTGCTTGGGGCCGGCCGCTGGCCAGTCAGCCGGCAAAGCTTCCGCTGGGCCCTCCGTTATCCCCCTCCCTCCCCTCGGTTTCCCCCGAAGCGAGCGAAAGCCGGCGGCAAGGAGCGAAGGAGAGCGGGCCGGCGGCAGCCAATCGCCTAACAGCCGCGCGGCTCGGGGACGAGTCTTTAAAGCATCCGCTGTGAGGGGAGCGGGAGGAGGAGGCAAAGCCCGAGCAGGGAGGGATTTGGCCCGGCGAGGGCGGAGCAGCGTTCGGGCGCTGCTTCTGGAGCTGACGGATGCTGGGCCGGCTTTGGCGTGTTTCGAGGTTAGACCTCGTCCCCTGCGTTGCCGCCGGGAGCCTCAAGCCTGGCTAAAGAGCCTTTCGGAAAAAGAGTGAGGCCGCGGTCCAGCGTGGCCGGCTTTTCCCCCTGCAGGGCGACCCAGCGAGCAGCGCCCTTACTCGCGTCGTGTCAGGAAGGAGGGAGAGGAAGAAGGCATCCGCCCGGCGGGCTGATTGCCTCCGCCTCCTTTCGACGGAGAAGAGCTTTAAGGCAGATGGCGGGTTATAAAACTGACGCTCGGCTCGAAGCGGGGATGGGCGGGCCTACGAAACAAACTGCTCCTCCGTGGGCGGACAGCTAGCTGGACGGCTAGGAAAGTTCCCCGACTCTTCTGCTGTGGAGGAAGGAAAAAAAAACACCAAGCTTCAAGATCTCGCGAGCAGACGCGGCTGCGGTTGCAAGAAGCCCCGCCAAGCTTTACGTTAAGGCGGGCGGTTTATAGAAGGAAGGAGCGATCTCCACATGCTCCGAGGGGATGTTCGCTTCCCAGGAAAAGCTGCTCGGGACATCTCAATTGCTAAAAGATGTAATGCTTTTTCATTGAGCCAAGTCTTGTTTTCCTAGGATGTCGAAAATGTCCTACATTAGGAAAAGAAAAAAAAACACAGTCCCCACACAAAAACACTCCACGCATGATTATACAAACCGAAATGTTCTTTTATTGCTGTTTTTATTTTATCACAGTCCTGAGAATTAAGTTGGTGGCCGTTGCTACCTAGGAGTTAAATTGAGCCATGCGTCACATTGGTGTGATACATACTAGTGAATACTTGCTTTGAATTGAGCATCCTCCAAAAATTCCCCCCCAATCCCAAGTGTGCGCGAGGATTCCTGGGCAGGCTAGATGATGTGGAAATTATTCCCTCAAGGCCCGAGGTTTAGAAATAACTTCCATCCAAGGAAAAAGAGTAACAGCTTCGCATTCTAGGAAGCTTCTGCTATGACGCTATTTTATGTTAAGGGCCCTGTTTTTGCTCTTTCAACCCAATCAAGAGAGGTTAGCTGATGTCATGTGAATTCTGTAAGCTATTTAGCTGAGGGGGTATCTCTAAATCAACCGTGTCATGTAAACATGGAAGGGAGCATTTACTCTGAGTTAACTCTTTTCCTGCTGAAATAGATAACATTTGGAGCAGCTCTACAAAACCGAGGCTTTTCTAGTCTCTGCCTCTACATGTAGCATACAAATAGTGGGAAATGGGTATGTCTTCCACCTATCTCTGGCATCTTTAGTTGGACCATCATGGATTTTCAAACAACTTCATCCTACCGGTAGTAGAAAACAGTAGGCTCTTGCATAAATAGCATCGTGGTCTAGCATCCTGGATGAAAGGATATTACTCCTTTGCCCTGCTTGGGAGTTGTTTCTAAACCTTAAAAGAAAATCTGAGGAATTGGGAGGAGATATTGAATGGGTTTGCATATCACTTTGGGTCATAATATGTTTTAATATGTTGTGTGAACCCAATTGTTTTAATATAATCAATGTGTACTCATGAGGTGGAAGCCATGCCTGTAATGTATTACTTTTTTAGGTAAGATGGAGAATTATGAAATTTGCAGACTGGCCCAGAGATTGTATGAGCATTCTTCAAAGATTTATTTTTTTCAAAGGTGATTTATGACTTGCCCCGCAATTAGAACCACTGCAGCATCCCTGTCATGTGATAAAAATTCAGGAGCTTGTCAATCAGCATCTATTTGTGATGGTTGCAGCATTGTAGGCTCATGTGATTGCCATTTATGAACTTCCCCATCTGGAATCTGATGAGCAAAGTCAATGGATTATGGCAGATTTGATGAATGACTGCAGTATTTACTTAACAACTGTTGTGATTTGCTTAACTATGACTAAAGATTGTAAATTGGGCTTGGCTCAGTTAACAATGCCTTGCTTAGCAGTGGAAATTCTGATCCCAATTGTGGTTGTACTTTGAGGACTACCTGTACATAAACATATGCATTTACTCTCCATGGATGTTCTACCAAGACAGCTAACGTGGTTGTTGAATTCTGCTCTTCCCATTTTTCTCAATGTGGATATTAGATCAAGATTGTGCCAAAACTAATCCAGTTTATATATCCTATACTGTAGTACAAAACACTGGTTCACAATTACCTGCTTTTATGTTTCCTGAAATGGGTGATTCAATTTTATATTGTGATCCTGAATAGGAGATGTAATCTGTTACTGTATTAATAATACCTACTCTAGTTAATTATTCAGTCTATGGCAGGGGTGTCAAACTGGTGGCCCATGGGCCAGATGCGCCATGCACAGGCCATGCCCATCCCAGCTGCACAACTAGGGAAAATGTCTCAAAACATCAGGTGATGGCAACATGACACGACAAGTTTGACACCCATGGTCTGGTTTACACTCTTGCAACTGATGTTAACTTGCAAATCCTGCAGCTAAAACAGCTGGATTAATTTTTGTATTTTTTTAGTGCCATCTATTGAAGGACAGAATATTCTTGTCTACTGCTTTGACCCTTGCAGCAGCCCCTGAACATCTCCTGAGTGGATTGCTTCAAATAAATATTTTGGCTTCCTTTGTTATTGTTTGGGGGTTTGTTTGTTTTGGTCATTTGTCACTTGCCCATTCAGTTTAGGAAGCATCAAGAACTCCACAAATATTGGACAATTGAGGTGGGTTCAAGGAAAGGTAACCAACGCTATGTACATGTAAACAGATTCAAAATAGCTTAGTTATACAAGACTGAATTGAAGAAGTAATCAGGAAAAGGCATCTATAACTTCCTTATTTTTTATTGCCAAATTGATAGGCACCTAATAATACATAATTGCTATCAATTTGAGAAAAACAATTTGTTCTAGTAGAAACTTTGGCAAGAAGACTCGGCCTTGTAGTTCAGATTGAAATTCATAAAAAATTTCCCAAAAACTAACTAAATTATAGCTTTTTAAAGAAATCTAACATGTATCAGTTGTCCTGCATTTCTTAATATTTATACATCTGATGTTATGGAAAAAATGGAAAAATACTGCAAACAATATCTTTAACTGGTATACATTGTATATTTCTACTTATAACCAATATTTCTTTTTAGAACACTTATATAGAAAATATTGCATTCTTTGGACAGATACCTTTTATTTAATGTGTAATTAGTATACTTTATTAGCATAATTTTTCAGGGGCCCAAATGTTGCTTTGATTTTTTTTTTTTGTTTCTCTAGCACATACATGTAAAAGGGGTAAAAGGAATATTTGCACAATTTCTTTTGATTGGTACGTAGAACTAGAAACCTGTCATCTGGAAATAACAACTCATATAACACACGTTTTGACAGATTTGAGATTTGATGGCAGAATCTGTTTTCTTATTAAAAAATGGTATTTAGAAAGCATATTAGCATTTACTGATGAAGTTATAATAAACCATGACATGGTAAGACATGTTTTGCTTTATAAATCACAATGTGGATTTTTACAATAAACTAAAACCAAATAAAACATTTATTTTGTGAATCAGGTTATACGTGTATGTAGTGAAAGAATGGGAAAAGTGTAAGAATGATATGCTTTGGGGTGTGAAATGTTTTGTGCTTTATGTAATGTGTAATGTGCTGTCATATCAGTCATATAACTCTATTTATCTGCAACATATTGTGTCAACTTACCTGCATGCACATTTGTGTATAATTCATTACTGATTGCATAATTTCCTCTTGTTAATATTTATTCAGCTAATATAAATACCAAATGTTTTTTATATTATTCTAATGCAGGGGTGGGTTCTAACTTATCTCGCCGCCGATTCGCTGCCTCCTGTGCTGCATGGGCACGCTGCGTGGACGCGTTGCTTGGGTGCGCGCATGTGCAGTAGAAAAAATCTGAAAAATCCCCTTTCAAAAAAAGGCCGAAAACAAGATGGCGACGCATGCACAGTGCCGGAAAGTTGGCTTCTGCGAATGCGCAGAAAAAGAAGAAACCCAAAAAATTCCAAGAAAATGTTCCCCTCCTAAAAAATTAAAAAAAAAAAAAGATGGTGACGTCCACGGACCAGAACCGGCTCCGTGACGTCATCAGCAGCATATTACCTACTCGGTAGAACCAGTCTGAACCGGTAGGATCCCACCTCTCTTCTAATGGTTTTTATTTTTATGCCAAGGCATTTCAGTAGCTTCTTCACTACCAGATCTGGGTTTAGATTTGTATATAAACAAAGATGCCTCAGCTCAGACTACAGAGTTGACAAGGGTATCACAATTAAAGAAACTCTTTGCCATTGTTGAAATATCTAGAAATAATAAAGCTTGGATTGTTTCTGGCAATACTAAACTCTCTACAAACATGAAGAATCTTTCTCCTTAGTAACAATATGAGCTGGCATTACTAACAACATGCCAGCATGAGAACCATGCAGCATCTGTTAGGACAATTTCACAAATTAAGTTTTGTTCTAAATTTATTAAAAAAATATTTTACATTTATTTTACATTTTACATACTGTATTTGCTGAAATTTGGACTGTTACATTAATCTATTATCTCTAACTATTTACTGTATTTTTCGGAGTATAAGATGCACTCCCCCCCCCAAAAAAAAGTGGGTGGAAATGTCTGTGCGTCTTATACTCCAAATACTGTGGTGGGGGGAGGGTGGTTGTTTCGGCGCCAATCAGCAGTTCTAGAATGGACTGTGGCAGCGCATTGCCATGGTGGCGATGAACGGCTGTGGTGAATGAGCCGTGGTGAACGGGCCACAGCTGCAGCAAACAGGCTGCAGCAAATGGGCCGCGGCGGCAAACAGGCCAGATGAATACCGGATGATTGCTGGGAAGCAGAGGCAGATTTTTTTCACCTTGTTTTCCTCCCCAAAAGCTAGATGCGTTTTATAGTCTGGAGAGCCTTATAGTCCGAAAAATACAGTAGTATATTGTCCCAAAGGTACTTTTTCAAAAAGCAACTGGATTTTGTTTTTCCCTGGAAATGTTTCATCTCTCATCCAAAAAGCTTATTCACTTCAGAATATCTTCAAGAAAAAACAAAGTCCAGTTGCCTTATGAAAAAAAACAACTTTGGGACAACCATCATCTGAATGACTGAGAATCTTCATAGACATTTAGCTATTTAATGTATAATCACATATGATATAATTATATCTTGCATTGAAGATTTCGGAGCATGAAATATACCATTTATCTGAGAAGTCAAATCTGGAGTAATAATATGGATTAAGTTAAAACATAACAGCAAAGAATAAAGAAGATAGAAAATATAAACCAGAATATTTGGACTAGAATCTAAGGAAGAGACAGAAACGTGAATAAGAGGACTGTGATTACAGTAAGTGTTTTGCATTACATTTTTTTATTGCTATCAGGATTTGGAATGAAAATAGAAAGTTTCCAACAAAGTTGTAAGGCTTTTCTGTTGTTTCATATGTTCAACAAATTTATGGGACCTATTATAAAGGATCTTATGAATACATTCATTTTCTAAATAAAAATAAATAGATATATCATTGGCAGAAAATCATCACTGAATAACTGAGTAATATTAAATATTTATGCAGAATTTTCATTTTCACTTGTTTCTGACTAAGATAGAAAAACCAGTATTTTTGACAGCAATGAGGGAAAGACTGGAGGGAAAGTATGTCTACCTGGCAGTGTATTTGTCTGCAAATCAATATGTATGTATGTATCTGAAAACACGGTCAGGTACATGCCTTTTTCAAAAGATAATTTAAATTTAAATCAAATTGAACTTAATATAAATGTAAACCTTTATAGTAATTCCTGTTTTTATTGCACGTATTGCACTTTTATACTATAATATGGACAGTGACATTAATTAGTATCCAAATCAAATTTTAAACACCTGCTTATAAGAATGACGGTTTTGGAAATAATTAAGCTTTTTAGCCCAGTGTTATGACATTAATATTTTGTTGACAAGAAAATCATAGGTCTAATGGTTCATGATTTGGTATATACTGTATACCACAGCGGTTCTCAATCTTTTCTTCACTAGAGGATCCCCTTCAAATACCTTTGGTAGCCACGTACCTAGGCCATGAACCACCAAGACTTAACTCAAGATTTAAATCGTAACATTTCTTCAAGCCTTTGTGGACCCCCTGTGATGATATTGTGGCCACCGAGAGGTCTGCAGACCACAGGTTGAGAACAAGTGTGGTATACAGTTGCAAAATAGGGATTGGTCCTTTATGAATGGATACATTTGTTTTGATTGATTGATTTCTATTTGTTGATTAAATCTAATTGGGATATTGAATAGCTTCTTTTTCAATTTTAAAACTTGTAAGTTGAATTGTGAATGTTCCTAATTATATCCAATCTCCTTTCAGATATTGATTTCCTATCTTATTTCTTGATATTTTCCAACTATAGTTTGCTATAACTGTTTCCTGTCATAAACTTCAAATTACTGTTGTTAGGTTGACATTAACTTTGATTTGTGTAACCAAAATCTGTGGCAAGGTAGTGGGCCAATTCCCTGAAATGTTTACATTAAAAGGGACCATATGCAAATCATTTCAATATCCAAAATAATTAGATTGATAAATTCTTTTCAAGTAAGGCAATAAAATAAATTAAATCCTGACCCCAATAATTATTTCTGTAATTCAGATTTTACAGCACATTTCTCTAAACCAGTCCATTGATTAGTATGGACAAAATAACTTAAGATGCCTTGTAATAAACAGTGTGAAAAAATGACTGTAAAGTTCAAATCAGCACTCTGTCTCACGGCTCAGAGGTCCCTAAAGCTATTAGGATAACCTCATGATAAAAATAATAATAATAAACTGGAAATAGAAATCAGGCTCAGATAATAAAAGAGGAAGGAAGATATACTTTACTTCAATATCTCCCATACCCAATAGGCTATTTAGGCATTAAACCTGAATTCATCCTGCTAGGCTATGTTAAGGTTTGGCTGTATCATAGCGTTATGCATGAATGTAGTCTCTGTCTTGGACTGGGAATGGGACTAGCATGCCTACGCCATAATCATTATTACAGATAAACACATTTTCAGGCTCAGCTCAAATGTAGCCAGAATTTTTGCCATGTCAGCTCAGTTATGAGCACAGAAATCGAATTAAAAATTGGATTGTGACTTTTGCATCTTAAAATCAACAAGCATTTTGAATATTAATGAGCATCTCTAAATACTTTAATTATTGAAATTGGCCACCCAATTTTATTCCTTTTTGAAGATAATTCAAGTAAGGATAATGGGGTTCCCTTTTGTGCAAATGTGAATAAGAATGAAACCTTCAAAGTCAATACATTTGGTCATATTATGTCACTTTTGCATTTGTTGTTGTTGTTAGTAGCAAAGTCGTATCCAACCCATTGCGACCCCATGGACAATGTTCCTCTAGGCCTTCCTGTCCTCTACTATCCTCTGGAGTCCAATTAAGATCACACCTACTGCTTCAGTGACTCCATCCAGCCGCCTCATTCTCTGTCGTCCCCTTTTTCTTTTGCCCTCAATCTTTCCCAGAATTAGGCTCTTCTCCAGTGAATCCTTCCTTCTCATTAGATGGCCAAAGTATTTGAGTTTCATCTTCAGAATCTGGCCTTCTAAAGAGCAGTCTGGGTTGATCTCCTCTAGGACTGACCGGTTTGATCGCCTTGCACTTTTGCATTACGTAAAGTTAAAATTTACAACAAACCATGTATTTAGGTCATGTTCAAAATTTGAATTTCTTTTCATAAAACTTTTATGTCATAAGAAAATTGTGTGCCAGAATTATAAAAATAATTCCAGTCTTATATTTTCCATTCAAATGTTTATTCTGCTTTGATGACTTATTTCTCTTTTGTTGCACAATTAGTGTACATGGATGGGCATTGAACTGTCATTGTCTCAATTTGAGAAAAGGGCCTGCTTTAGAAATTGCTATTTTCTTCTTGAATAATGGATAAGTTATTAATGGAACACGTTTGTATAGTACAACACATTTTTATTGTTTTTCTATAGTGATGTAGACTTCTGAAATTTTGCCAGGCAAATTCCATGATTAAACCTTTCTGCCCAAAACAGTTCAAAGCAATTTACACTCCTTGTTTAATTCATAGGCCCAAAAGCTCTTTTCAGTGTGCTGATGTGATATTTATAATTCCCATTATGTCTTCTGTTTGCAGTCTATGCTGAAGTTTTGAATCAGGAACACAATTATCAAATAAAGACTGTTCTTCAAAATATATTTGTAGAACTTGATGTTTATACTTTATATTTTTTCACATCATCAGATATTCCTTGCAAGCTTAATTATTAATGCTTAGATGGGTGTGACTATTTTTGTCATGCATGAATCAGGAATCCCAAGTACCTAAGATTGGTTCATGACTTTGTAAACTGGCATCTAACTAGAGGAAAGAATGATAGCTTTATAAAATTGAAAAACTTGCAATTTATGGAAGCCTCCTGTTCTAGAAAATAAGGAAATATCTATTCTCAAAACTTATGCTATTAAATGATATAAAATCTAAAAATTTACTGTACCTTTTGGGGAAAATTTGTTTCCAAGAAGGTTATGACTCTGTTGCCTCCTTACTTGCGTCCAAAGTAAATGTCAAAACGTTGGCTGGAATATCTGGTAAAACTATAGCCTATTTGTTGACGTTAATAGAGGAATTATAATGTAAATCTAGCCATGAAAATAGTCCTAAATACATTCATGACAGTGTTCCGAGTATTTACGTAAAACTTCCCATTAACCACCTTAGATTCTGGGAATTTAATAACACCACATCTGGAGGGCATTGAGTTGGGGACAGGTTATTTATGTTATGAAGTTTTGATCAATATAAACTACATTTTTACAAAATGTAAAACAGAACTCTAGAATATGTGTCGAATGGATGTAATCTGCAACTATTGCCAAGAATCCAAATTATGCCACATATATATTATAAGTTCCCATTCTGTGGTTTGTCTCTGAAGATATTTCAGAGAATACACCAGAATTTCCCACCTCGGTATTTACAGTATATTCTTCCTCTTTCTCTTCAGTACTGAACTGCTTAATTTTCAATTGCAGGATTAGTTCTACCAAATTCATTTATCACCTGCCTCAAGTTCTTTATTGTTGACTCAACAAATGAATGGGATTGCTTTCCAACCACTATTGAGTTGAGAACAATGGCATCTTCAATGTCTGTATTTTTGTTTCTATGCCTTGGTGGTTATTTCAAACTGGTACTCATGAAACTCAGGGTATTCTCTTCTCCCCTGGAAATACAAGAGAAAAATCTGAATAAATATCAAAACTAGTTAATTAAGTTTTTCCATGGGGAGGTAATAATAAGGCAGACTCTAAACAGGATACAGCAGTGGTTCTCAACCTGTGGTCCACATATAGTCACAGGGGATCCATGGAGGCTTGAAGAAATGTTATGATTTCAGTCTCGAGTTAAGTCTTGGTAGTCTGTGGCCATAGTCCATGACCACAAAAGGTTATTTAAAGTGGGTCCATGGTGAAGAAAAGGTTGAGAACTACTGGGTTACAGAATTATAAAACACATAATAACCTAATATTATCTACCAAACAGAACACCTTAGACTGTGTCTCCAAAAGCTGGAGAATACTGACAGAATATCATTGCCTCATTCCAAAAGGACGAAGAAATATGTGAGTCTTATTGGAGAAGATCAGAGGCCTGACAGCCTATCACTGGGTTCTAGGCTACCCCGTGTTTCCCCGAAAATAAGACAGGGTCTTATTTTCTTTTGACCCGTGAAATAAGCGCTTGGCCTTATTTTCGGGGAGGTCTTATTTTCAGGGAAACAGGGTAGCTATGTCAGAGTCTGTAAATCCCTGGCTTCCTGCAGTGAAAGGTGAACCTGAAGGTATGTGGGAAAAGGGTTTCTTATTACTTTCAACCCTTATCTCACATACTCATATAACTGGTGTTAATGTCTTTATCTTTTGCATAACTTCTGAAGACATGGCGGCAGATAAGAATT
The DNA here is from genome assembly GCA_032467955.1 of Pseudoxenodon macrops. NCBI lineage: Eukaryota > Metazoa > Chordata > Lepidosauria > Squamata > Pseudoxenodontidae > Pseudoxenodon > Pseudoxenodon macrops. Next base: position 497,827 of record JANHFT010002107.1, read on the forward strand.
GTAATAACCTTGAACAATGCTAAATATTGTGCTTTGTGCTGACATTTTTCATAAGCATTAACACAGCTTTTATTAATCCTATCCTTGAGTTAAACCTGCTGGGTGTGGACAAGATTGCTACAAAATTCCATTATGTTGGTAAAGTCTGAATAAATCTTGGTATAGCATCAGTAATCTGCAGCTTGGCCTGTGAATGACAGAAACCAGTAGTGCAAGGAGTAAAATTCAGTATTGGAAAGGAATTGTGGTGCATAAGTGGAATCCTATACTTTCTCAGAAATTGTCTCCATAGAGATATTGCATACTATCACAATTTCATACCTTTCATTATAGGGGATGGTAAAACCCATGCTTGCCTGGAAATGGGGTTCATAAAAAATGCAGGGCAGAGTGGATAAAAATCGATTTAAAAAAAACAAACAGGATTTTTGTTATTTAAATAGGATTTTTTTTTAATTTTTATCAAATTTATTTTAATAAAATGCTTTTGGAGTAAAAATCTATCTAAAAATAGTTTTCTATTTAAAATTCTGTAATTTTCGCTCCAGAAGATGCACCTGACCATAAGACACACCTAGGTTTAGAGGAGGAAAACAAGAAAAAAAATATCAGGTGGAGCCCGAGAGGACCACAGATAAGTGTCCTCTCATGTGCCAGCTCTGCCTATTGACTCCTGCACTGCGGAAAAGAGACCAAAGTGGTGGGCAATGACAAAGACAGGAGGGGTTCAGCACTGTAAAAGTACCTGCCGGCGGCTCAGTTGCTGTTCACCAAAGATGCACAGACATTTCCACCCACTTTTGGTGTGTGTGTGTCTTATGAAGCGAAAAATACGGTACATTAATAATTTAGTTTATTCAGCATGAAATGCAGCTTAGTTATGTAGCATGAGGATGTATATTCTGTAATATTTCCAGTTTTGGTAAACTCATTCAATGAATCCAAGCTCTGCAAGCTGAGATAACATGCGCTGTATTGATGCATTCACACAATTTCACAGTAACCATGAGATAAATCATACAACAAAGTTGAGGAATATTCCTTTATCCCATTGTTTTGCAAATCTATGTACACTACAAACTGTATGATTGTTTGAAGAGAAATGCATCTATACCACCAGGCTCTTAAGTGTGAGGAGGAAGGGCAGGCAGTAAAAATGAAAGTGAAACCTTCTAAGCAGCTTATAAATATAATATTAAAGAGCACTTGTCATTATAGATCCATCTTGGCAGCGCCTGTTAGCGGGCATCCACTCACCTGCTGCCTGCCACGTCCCTCACCTTGTTGTGTCACTTCCGCATCACCAGCCATCGCATTAATGTGAATGGGCTGGTCGGTGAATCAACTGTGGGTCAGAGGAGGAGCTGCTGCGGGATAGAGATGACAGTTGCTCTAGGTATTTAAATCATGATTTAAATCAAGTCAATTTAAATCAAATCCACCCTGCCAGGAACTCCCAACACCAAACACAGTCCTTATTTGTTTTGTTTATGAGAGAGACACTCTTCATCTGGATCCTGTGATGAGACCTGTCTTGTATGTTTGACCTTCTAGAGTAGCTCTCATCCTCCTGAGAGTATGTAAGAGCCACAATAACATCAAGGTAATGGCTCAGTGGAAGCTTATTATCATAATTTCAATTAGGATGCTTGAAAGCTTTATTTAGTTGATTTTTTTCGTCTAATTTGTAAACTTTTGGACATCTATCACTCAAAAGAACAGCATAAAATACTTCTATTGTTACAGGTTTTTGCAAGTAATGAATGCTGTGTGATCCAGGATTTATAATCTATCCAGGTGATAATATATCTTATTTCTTTCTGAGTGGTGTAGTGTAGTGGATGTAAAGGAACATTGAAACCAAAGAATTGACATGAAGCACATGGTTTTATAAATACTTCTGTTGGAGATTCCAATTCTGCAATAAACAGCTCTCAATATCAGTTTGATGTTCAAAAACCCTTGATGAGTATCATGTGTCGGATCTATATTTGTAGGTAACAATTCCCCCAGCACTAATAACTGATATTTTCCATTTAATACATACTCACTCGCTAATGAAAGTGCATCATGTATCAAAAATCCTGAGGAGACATCAGAATTCTTCTTGGGCCCACCTACTTACAACTTCTTGACCTTGCAGTCAAAGCTTTAGAAATAACAGCCCCTATTCCTCCTCCTACTATTTGCCAAAGTCTAGTAGGGGCAGTGAAAACAAACAATACAGAATCATACTTTCAGTTCCTGGTTGATATTTCATTTTATAACTGGCAAAATAATATTGTCAATCATCTGGCAAGAGCCGTGGTTGCTCAGTGGTTACAATGCAGTAATTGCAGGCTAATTCTGCCGATTGCCAGAATTCGATTCTCACCAGGCTCAAGATTGACTCATCCTTCCATCCTAGATTGTTGGGGGCAATATAGAGAGGTGTGTAAAGTACTGTGAAGCAGTATGTAAGTCTAAGTGCTATTGCTATTATTTCCCACTAATGCTCTATCCTTTGTAATCAGTAATGTAAATGGTTTATATTCAGTTTGTGGCTTAAAGGTGTGGCTTACTGGCACAGCATCCACTTCTCTTAAGGCCCAAATCCAAGCTAGTTCTTTCTTCTTTCCCAGCCATTTAATATTTTTTTCAGCATCAGTTAGTGGTACTTAAGTCTTCTCTATCATATCCTCATAAATGTATAAACACAGCTCTCAATGCAGAATAAGAAGCATCTGTTGCACAATAAAATGTAATGCAGAACTATTAGTAATGAGATATTTCATATTTTCAGAATAATTTTGGGCCTGCTTCTGTTCATTTTCTTTCCAGGAGAGACTGTACCAGAGGGAAATATAATGAAAGAGTAATGAAAGAATTAAGGCTCAAAAGTAACATATTGTTTTTCCATCATAGGCCACTGGTGCTTCTATATTTGCCACATGATTATGATCAGCTGCAAACCTGAAATTAAATGCCTTCTTTAAAAAAAAAGTTTGCTTTCTCTAATTCACATTTATCAAATTAAACTTTACAGTACTATATAACTATATTATATACTATAAACTATAGTACAGCCTGCAAGTTACTTTGAGGCTCTCTGCTATACTCTTAAAAACAATGAAATCATCCAAATAAAATTGAATCTCTTTTCAATGTTTTAGATTTTTGGCATTTTTAAAGAATATGCTGCGTGCTGATACAAATCCATAGGGAGAGTGTTTTAAATAGACAAGTTTCTCATGTAATAAACACAGTAAGGTCTTTATTAATTTTCTCAAAAACAACTTGCTGGTATGCACTTGGCAAATCAAGAATACAAAATATATTTGCCCTTCGCAGTTCTACAAATGCTTTTATGTGTAGAACAGATAACATTGCATTACAATAAATTCATTTTCTCTCTTAAATCCATATAAAAACTCCTATTTTACCTTTGTATCACTACAGCAGGTAAAATCCATTCTGCATCAATAATATCCCTCTGCATCAAATCCTTTATGTCTTGTGACATAGGTGTCTCAATGTTGCAAGTTCTTTTGTACACAAACATCTCTTCTTTTTCCATTGTTTAAAAGGACTAATCCATGGGAACAGTCCAATTCCTTTTCATGTCAATACCACTGAAACTGATGCTTGTCCCACAACAGTCTTTATTTAACCAGGCGAAACATGTCCTTCCAGTATCCCACTATTTAATTCAGCAAATACGTTTCTAAGTTAGAAATATCCGTTGAGTCCAATATACCAATATACCTCTATATCAGGTGTGTGAAACTCACACACACCATCTGCCGGATCTGACCTGCAGGGTGCTTAGATCTGGCCAGTGAGGAAACAGGGAAGGACAGGCTGGCAGTGCCTCTGCCAGCGGAAATAGAGCTCAGGAGGGCCCCAAGCTCCATTTTTGCTGGCAGAGGGTTGCAGGAGGCTGTTCCAGCCGAAAATGGAGTTTTCTGGCAGAGCGCTCATGCCACCACAGGTGCTCCCAACATGAGTGACTTTGAGCTAGCCACATCCACCCCAGCCATGCCCACTCCCCCCCCCCCCGGGGTCAAACACAACCCTGATGCGATCCTCAATGAAATCGAGTTTGACACCCCTGCTCTACATGGTTGTTTTTTTTAATGAATTTTGTGAATTAACATTAACATTTCCTTAAACCTTAAGACCATTGTTTTTTATACTATACCATATTCCAATTCTCTATTGTAATTTTCATACACAGTGTGTTGCCCGTTTTTAATTTTCCTGCTTGAGTGGAAGCCACATGTTACCCTGCAGCTGTTTCCAGCACAGAGAGAAGCAGAGAGAGCAAAGTTTCTTTCTAGGAAGTTTCACATAGCAACCTAGTGGATTTGATGATTTTCCTTACAAGATTTGAGCTTGAAAACTAGGCATAGAACCCTTCCTCCCTTTATTTTTCAATAGATGGAGTTAAGGTATTCCTTCTGATTTTCCCAGTATCATCACAGGGGTTCTACATCCGAATCCAATACCCCTCTGCAATAGCTAGGAGGATGCTAAAAATGCATCTATCTAGAAAATGACAGCTAATAAAATTCTAAGTGCCGCCAGTACCACTTGGGAGATGCTTTGTTGAATTAGATGGAAAACATGCGTAAACATTATTTTTGGAACAGGATTTTGATCTCATCAAAAGGTCCAGAATATACTGCTATTGTTAGTTTTAAAATACTGAGAATTGGAAGGATTTCAATAAAGAACAGCATATTAAGGATTCACATAGGAGAGTATGTTAACAAATGTTATTCTTACTGGGAAATCATTACTTCCAAATCATTGGAAGTAATTTAAATGGAAGTAACCACAGCAGTGTCTAAGATGTGCACAGCACAGTCTGTTTAGTGAGACCTATTTCCAAAGAAATATTATACGATTGCAGTATCAATACAATAGAATTAGAACAATTTTATTTATTGGCCACATCGCTTGAAAAATATGAAGATGACTTACAAGCTCATAACGTAAAACAAAAGTGTTTCACCAGCAGAATTGATTTATGGGTCTATGAGTGAGGCATGTGTAAAAAGAAAAGTAAAAAGGACCGCTATAAATATTCAGGTCCTCCTTTCCAAATCTAATTCTGGACTAACTTCTCCCATAATAACTAACAGTCTGGAGAGATCTAAGTTGGTAAAAGCTGATTTAATACTACTTTAGTGGTTTTATTTTTCTTCTCTGTGATGTTTTATGTAAGTTTATTCTTAAAGAAGGATTTAGGCAATAGTGGTAATGTATGTGTATAAATTCTTAAATTCACATCAAGAAGTTTTAAAAATAACCCTGTGATTTATGGCTGACAGTGTTGAAAATTGCTTCTCGAAAACAAACCAGAGTTTTGGCTCCTATTCCACTTTTGATTTTGTGAACAACAGTTTTTCTGGAGTAATATTTCCAAGTGAAAACAGCACATTGAATGCATTGGCTTGCTTATTGAAATATTATGATATACTTTCCCACGACTAGCAAAAATTATGTCATCAAATCCAAAGGCCACTTACCATCTTGACTATTGGCATCATCAGAAGTTCAAGGACTGAAGCTTTTTGTTTAGTTAGATCTTATTGCTGGAATAATCTGCATATAGATTTGATTGCTACATCCGGTGAACAAAGGTTTAATACAAAACTAAAAATGCAAAATAAAAAGCTACTGTCCCTTCTTGTTTAAAACTGGTTTGGATTAAATATTATGTGAGAACAAAATTATCTGGAAAATGAAGAAGGTGCAATTTTATTTGAAATGCAGTTCTAATCATGTACTTTCTCTAAGGAAATCTTATAGGTGGCTCCGGGGTGGTGGTGGGGAATAGAAGTTTTGAGTCATGCATTATGTTCATATGAAAAGAAGTGGATTTATTATTCTTCCTGAAAAGGAGGCACTACCATTTTAAAATAATAATAATTAGCATAATTTTTATCCTGTTTGGAGAGAGAGTCATGTCTTTGAAGCTAGTGCACACAAGCCTCTATCATATCCATTATTATTTCTGTCAACCAATGAAAAAGTTGTGTTTAATATGTTTTGCAAATAAAAGGTCAAGCAAGTCCATGTATAAATCCAATGGGAAAAGATCAAAGCAGCTTTTAAAGGAAAAAGTATCTTAAGAAAAACAAATCCATCCTCTTACATGTTTTTGTTTTTTTATTTTATTTTATTAAATTTACTATAGACATGTGAACTTACCATTCCTCATAGAATACTGGTTTGCTATTTTGCAATGTCGGGCAACTGATTTTATCAAACGAGCCCATATTTTATATTTTATATCTACTGATACACATCATTATCCATATATTTCCATTGGCTAGCAAAAAAAGTCCTGATTGCCCCCCCAAAAATTTTTAATGATTTTTTTATTAGAATAAATAATGTCACTTTCCTATCCATACAATCTACCATTTTTCAATTGTTCAATATTCCACTGAAAATAGTTATTAATTTGTGGTGTTAATTTCTTATCTGGTTGGAATCTTTTTGTAGGGAGTATCCATAACATTATCAACACTTCAAGAGAAGGATTATCCAGTGATTTGTATGGTAAGATGTAAATTCTATAAAGCTATACCTTATCAGTCTTTATGGTTGTGGCAGTAAAAAGCACACAAACACAACTAGACACACAAGCTGCATGTTTTATGGTTCTAGCATTTCAGATACCGTTTTGACTACAACAAGTAAGCCTAAATAAATCAGGAGTTTTCAAAGTTTAGGACGCTGTGATTGTCCTGCCCCCCCCCCTATGAAAAACGAACCTTCCTCTTCTCCCAGGGGCGGGCTTCAAAAATTTTAGCAATGGGTTCTCGGCCCGGTTGCTAGGTGGGTGTGGCCATGGTGGGACTGGCTTAATCAGT
>JANHFT010002108.1:0-26740 GCA_032467955.1 Pseudoxenodon macrops
GAAGACTTAAACAGAAAAGATACATATTGTCCTCTCTTTTAATGCACAGTTATTTTTATTTCTGGTCAAAATATTTGAACACCCAACACTCTTTTACAATGAATCCTGCTGTTGGTTTATTGTCCATATTTCCTATGGCATATAAATTGAGGCAATATATGAAAGATTGTTTTGATTGTTGATAAATTTGTTACAGCAAGACACTGAAAGCTATTTTATATCTTTCATTAGAGCAATGGCATTTAGAAGCATGATAAATTGCTATGGATGAAAAACTGACAACAAAGAACTGAGTATGGAAATCTCAGAAATTTCTCCACAAGAATCTAGTTTACAAACCTGGGATTGCTTGGTTGTGTGCCAATGAGGCAGTAACCAGTTACAATTGTGCTTAGCTTGCAAATCTAGGAAAATTCAACTGGGAGCTACAATCTGCAAATTTAGCACTTCAGCTTCTCATATTTCTTATGATCATATCTGATTTTCTATTTTCTGTTTTTTAAAAGAAGAATCCGGATAACTTGCAATATGTGAAGGGAAGTTCAACAAAGATGGCTAGGAAGTTTAACAAAATGGACAAACAAAATTCTCTTTAAATAAAAAAAAGAAATTAATCAGTTGGCTTTGACAAGAGAAAGGATGAATGAAAATATGAAAGCATCAAGTATCTGGAACTCGTCACTCAAAAAAAGTCAATCTATTTTCTGTAACTCCAAATTTCAACTGAACATCAGGGGAAAAATTCCTTTAAGGACAATTCAGTAATGAATATTTAGTGATGTAGAAAGCTGTGTCTTTAGCTATATTCAAGCAGGGTATGGATAGCTACCAATTAAGGAGTTACCAATTTGCATATAATTGTATATAGCAGCCCAAACAGCTCTTTTAACTCTTTCAATTCTATGCTTTAATACCCATCAATTAAAAAGGTTAGGAAAAAAGCAAAGGTGTCCAATAGGTGTCTTAATAAGCATGGACACTAACAGCCAAATGGCTGCTCACAGATATATCCGGTGAGAATACCAATTTTAGTGTTGCCAGAGTAGAAGCACTGAGGTTTTTCTTGGGGAAAGAACAAATACATATCAACTATAGGTGCCCAGATTTATTTTGGTTCTTACAAGAAAAGAGGATTACAAACAAAAAGGTTATCTACACATCTGAATGTCCTGAATGTTTCTGAGAGACTTTGAGAGCTTTACATACATCCAGAAAATGCCTTCCCTCCTGGTTCAACATGGACAAACTCCAAATTCTTAGCTGCAATCACCTCTTTGCAATAGTAAGCTGTAGCCCTTCTCTGATAGCATCATTCAGAAAACAGAAGAAATATGACATCTGATAATTTTTACCTTTTCTCTTATGACAAAGAAACAAAAAGTTCTACGTGATTTCATAGCTGTTTAATGTGTTTCCATTTAGGTGCTTTAGACGTCTGTAAAACTCCAGTCTCACCTACTTGTGCCTTAAATATGCTGTTCAGTCTTCAGTCATGAAGGTTCAGCCATTCTGTATCCTGATGGAAGAAAGGACCTTGGCCAAATATCTTGCAACTGGCAGCTGCTTCATTCCTGTTGATATGAGTCTTTGCAGTTACATTGTCACCAATACTAGCATATGCTTGCCCCTCAGCCCAAACAGGAAAGCCAGTAGTTCTTATCACTTTATATTATGGGAATCTGAGGTAGGTGCCCTGTTTCATGCCAGTAAGCCCTCCCAATATATATTCCTCAGCTTTTGATACTAATATTTCTTTTGCTCTGTTATTTCTTCCCCTTAAGGGAGTTGTTCTTCTCAAAAACTGTTGATGTCCATCATGTCAGAGAAGCTTTCACTTAGACAAGACTCTGATGAGTAGCACTTGTAGCACTGAAAGGCAATGCTCCATTTAGGTGATGATTCTTTGGTCTTGATTCCCTGCCAATGAGGGCAGGAAACGAGGTCTAAAATACAGGATGTGAGAACTGCTCTAATTGCAGAGCTATCTTCTTCAAGGAAACTGAAATCTGCTATATTTTATTGAAACACCATGAGATTCCCAATATCCAAGATGTGAAATTAATATGGACAGCAGTTTTGTAACTATCTTGAAAGCTGAAGAGAACTCAAAAGGTGAGGATGTGCACGGAAATGTATTCGATATATAAACCAGAGAAACTTGCAATGTCTTCAAAGGAGACATATATTTAGGAACTATATATTTAGGCTTCTATGAGATCACCAAAGTGATTAAAGTCTCCTTTCAATACAGGACATTCGAAAGATCTGAACATTTCCATACAAACTCATGTGACTTTACATGCTTCTTGAGGCCTTTAGAATCTAATATGACTCTTCCATTCCATTTTCTTGGGACTAAAACAAAAATTGAATATATGTCTGAGATCCTGTTGTTTGAAGGAAGTGCTGCTTATCAGATGAATGGTACTTTTATTCTTTTTAACATTTTAAAGAGAAGAAAAACATTTTGAATTTTTGAGAACAGTTCAAAAGCACAGCCCTCCTTGACAGTGCATGGGCTCAGTGATCTAACATAAATACTTCACAGGAGAGTATAAACTACTAGAATCTTTCCTACTACTAAGCGTAGGGTATCATGCTAAGTTCTATCATTTATTGTACCTTGAGGAAGCAGGCTTTGGGGTTGGTTTTTATTCTTGCTACTCATTTTAGCTTAATTTTATTATTTGAATTGTTTAACCCAGTAGCTTTTATACTTTTCATTACATGTTCATAAGAAAGGAAAATAATTATTGGGTAATTTATAAGTATAAAAATTATCTAACCTGAAGAGAAAGGGTAAAAATTTCTGCCACCATGTTCACTATTTCTGCTTCTTGGCTGAGGTGTAATGGGGCAAAAGTAATTCTAGTCATTTCTCGGGTCTTCTTATACTCTATTTTATATTTCAACATGCATGTCATGAAGAAGCTCCAAAGACACTATGCCCCATTAAGGATAATAATTTGGTAGTTCTTTAATAAGAAATTTTGCTACATCATTAGCTTTCATAGTTTTTGCAGCAGTTTATATGATATCACCACATAGCAAACTCAATCAAAAAGTCTGGAACTGCCTTCTAGAGTATTTAGGAAAAGAACCCAGTCATGAATGTCTCCTCTGCTGTAAGAAAGCAGTTCCTTTCTCTGAAAAGAAAAAAATGTATTACTAAGTCTGAAGCTTATAGGATTTGAGGACAAAAGCTTCCTGTCATCAGAATTCCTTATGGCCTCATTTTTATCCTTGAAACCCATGGTACCAGAACCCATCACAGCTACCACAGCTACTAGACAATTGATCACAATCTATAGCTATTAGGTTATATCCCAGTGGATACCTATCGGGTTTCTTAACCTGGTAGAGGGTAATTTGATCAAGAGAGGCTTACTCTACTGACTTATAAGGAAGATGAGGACCTAAGGAACTGATTTCTGAAGAACTGTGGTTCTCCAACTGCCCCTTGTAGTATCTTTTTCCCATTCAGATAATGTATAAATAGCTATTGAATGCTGGAAATTCTTACAGAGAATTCTTTTCTGGGAAACAGAAGATGAAATTGCATCTCAGATGAGACTACATCTTCTGAAAGAAAAACCATCATGTCTGGAATTGCCTCATCAGAAAGTATCTATAAGTTTTTTCACTCTCTTATCTATTGGAAATATAAGAGAATTTGGGGAGAAAACCAAAAGGAACCTCAAACAAGACAGTGTTGGGCTAACTAAACTACTGGATCAGTTATGCAGCAATTTTGCTGCTAGAGCCTCCTTGTATCTGCAAGTTGAATTGTGATCAGCTAGGGCTTAGTGCTTTTTAATCTTCTTCCCTTATCAGTTCTTTCATGGTAGGTGGTTGATCCAGTCTTATGGCCCTGAGTGGAATAATCCCTTATCTCAAATCAAAAAGGGCAGAGCTGCTGCTCAAAAATGTTTCCCAAACAAATCCTCTCTTTCAAATCTTATCTATTTCCAAATACCATTCAGTTAGTTTTCTGAGTATGTTTATCAGTATCCCGACTAAGTACATTTATCAGTAACTCAGCAGAGCCACAGTAACTGGTAACTTTGCCATCCAGACCTTCTTCTGCATCACAGCAAACAGCAGTGACTCTTTATTGAATGAACAACCAAAGCACATAGGTTTTGCTTCTTTTTTCCTTGTTCTGACTCGGGACTTATCTCCAACCCTAGCCCTGTGATTGGAAATTCCTGTTTGAATGCCTAAAATACATGCACGAGAAGTACATGTTTTGGTTTCCTCCTTGGAACGTTTATTATAGTATTGTAAATTCAAGTCCCAATTCATCCCTCATAGCTTACACTGAGTTCTTCTTAGCAAAAAGGTATTTTAAAGAGAGAAAATGATATACCTAGGAAATGTTTATAGGTACATTTTTAAAAAATTAAGATTCTTTTTAACGGTAGGGGGAGAGAGAGAAAGAGAGAGAGAGAAAGAGAGATTTGAGCATTTCTAGAAGTCAATCTTATTACAATATTATTATTACAAAGACATTATAATTTATTTTTACAAAATCAGTTATATAACTAGCAGTATAACTGTCACCCATATTTTGAACTGTAATATAAAATTAGAGATTTAATTACATTTGTTACTCTAATTCCAATACCACACTGAAAAACAACTCTTTTATAGATTACTTTCTTCTACATGTGACATTAGAAACTGATAATTTATTTTCTGCAAGCACCTGACGAATCCAGTGCTATATGGAATAAATCAGGAAAGGCTCAATACATTTGTAGTTGAAAGGCAGTATCACTGGTTTTCAGGAACAAGTATATATTTTATTCATCTTTCCCTTGCCCTAAACAAAAATTGTAGTTTGTTGTTCCCAGACAAATTAAACCAGAAGGCAGAGTTTGTTATTTGTTTATAAATCCTGATTTTTTGGGACAACCAAGCAGAATCCCAGACGTAACAGAAAGCTATAATTTCTTAATTCTAATAATCAAAATGAGAAGGATGTAGGTGTACTAATGCACAGCTGGCTAATATGTTAGTTGTAATTTATGGTTCTATGATTTGATTAGTATTTTTCAGATGGAATGATAAATGCCTATACTTTACTGATAAATCTGTTTAGCATACTTTGTTTAAATTGAAATTATATAATTTAGATTAATATTTTATTAATTGATTCAGGCATTTTATAATTAGTTTTCAATTTGATAACACTATATTTTAATATAAGCAATGACAAAAGATTAATGATTCCTTTTCTTCTGATGTTTTTATATTCTCACACATAATTTTTGTCAATGGATGTTTCAAAACAACATTGAGGTTAAATTGGGACTGGAAATTCCACTGGTACACGATGTGGTTCTGAACATGTGATCATATTGCTTAGTGGTGGCAATCCTGGCAGTACTGGTTGCTGTCGTAATCCCAGGACTGTATGGCTTGCTAAACAAGGAACTCACTTGACCATGACATGAGAAGAGATGGGTGTCGGCAAGCAATCTAGCAGGTGAGAGCTATCGGTGTATGAGTGCTACAGGCAGCCATGAGTAGTGGGCAGGCACTATGAAATATGAGTGGGTAGAACCTACAGAATACAAGTAGACAACTAACAAGACGCGAGAATGGGAGTGACTTGTGACCCTCCTGCCAGTTTCCCCATTGATTTTGAGGTAAGCCAGCACAGGTCATACATGGCAATGATATAACCACAGAAACTTGAAACTGTTTTAAGTACAAGCCAGTTGTCTGTATTGCAGTCACATGACTGCAGGGACCCTGTGAAGGTGGCAACTTCGAGAAAAATTGAAAGTCCACCCTTGTTCAACACCCTTATAATTCTAAATGGTCACTGAATGAGTGGTCGTAACTTGAGGACTACCTATATATAGGAAGAAATTTAAAAGTTTCATTTTTAGTGCAAGAAAAACAAAGTCCTACCTTTGTTCTTATTTTTTGTTGTTCAGACAAGATTTGAGAACACATTTTAACTACAATATGTTATAATGAACTGAGGCTTTCTTTGCTGACAATATTTAAATATTTTAAGCTTCTCAAGACTTTTGTACATTAAGAAAATAATTGATGTTATGGTAGATCCAGGATCTGGAATGGATATTTATTATGCTTTAATCTTAATGAAAGTAAGAAATACCTTTCTGTGTTCTTCATATTCCAGTTTGCTTAAAAGTAAAGCTTTTTCAAGGTCTGCTTCAAACATTTCAGAAGTCAGCTGAAAAAACAAGTCAAAAAAGCAGATGTTGTGACAAAACATTTAAGTACCGTATACATACCCTTTCATTTAAAACTATTCTTTGATGAAGTGGACTCAAGACTATTTTTCACTGTCCTTTACTGTATTTCTTAAGTGAAATTAAGAAGGCCGGGATAAAAATAGCAAAATCTTGCTTCTGTGAAATAAATGTATGTAGCAGCATGTATATACATACCATGTATGCTGGATCTACAAAACATTTTTCTCATCATTGATGTCTTTACTAAGATTTTGTAGAGAAATAATAAAGGCAATTGTGTTACAGCTAGATGTTGAACTGTTCCAAATTGAAAAATATAGTAACATAAATTCTGAATTAAGGAAGACTTTGCTGTAACTCAGGGTTCTCTAAAGTTGGTAGTCTAGCTGAATGTCAAAAGGGGGTCAATAAATTGGGAACAACAGGAAGAGATTGAACTTGGAAGAATGTGATTTATGACTAAAATTCACCAATCTCCAACCAAATACCAGTGTCCATTTTGATGGTCATCAAATGCATCCTTCTCATTAATGATATCGTTACCAGTTTAAAAAGGTATGGTAAATCCTGTATTTTTCATATTTCAAATATTACTTATTTTTATAAAGTGTCATGCCTGGAAGCCATCTTTTACCCTTGAACCTTCAGGCCTGCCACAATTTCTACTGTGGGAAAATGGGAGGGGGGATTGTATGGAGTAGATGATATGAAGTAGTCTAAATAACATTCTTTCCAGAACGTCAAGGCCGCTTTGCCCTGCAGCTGCGAGGTGGTGACAGGGAGGCATCTTCAGATTTGGAGGGTGCCTGATTGGATCGTGTGATGGGCTGTGGGTGTTGGGCAGGGACTTGAACTTTCTTTTGGGTGAGGAAAACCCGGAAGCTCTCTGATTCGGGTTTTCACAGATGTGCCAATATGGCATCTCTAATAAAAGTTAGCTTTGAGGAAACTCAAGCCTCAGAGTTTGATTTCGTTGGGGGTGTTACTTGGAACCCTGACATAAAGATCTATTATACTGTAGTTGCTATTGTTATTCATAAAGTTTTTTTTCCATATAATTTATGTTTGGGGATTGATAAACAACTTTAAACTTAATAAAGAGGTTGATGAGCTGAAAGATTTGGGGATCCTTACTCTAAATAAATTTGCACAAGACTGCAATCAATTCCATACAAATTCTATGCATGCATACCCAGAATTATATTCGTAGGACTTACTTTCAGGTATATCCAAACTGTTAGGCTGCGGTTTTATATCTACTTTTTTGCCAGAAGATCTAAGCAGCACAAGTAAGAGCCAATGTTATATAGTGATTATGATGCTAGGTTGGCATTGGCGAGCCATGAGTTCAAGCCTATGTTCAGTCACGGCACCACACAAGGTGACTTTGGGGCAGTCACTTTCTCTCGAGGCCAAGCTGCTTAAAGTTGTAGCTATGGCAAAATAAGGAAGGAGTGATAGAATTTTGCAGTAATATGTTGAAAAGTAAAATACTGAAGTACCTGCTCATCTCTTTGCCTCCACTGTTGCCAATCTTCTTCCTGGGAGTCTTTCCTCCCTGTGTGGTTGAAAGCTTGTTCGTGCAAAGAGAAGCCGGTTCCATGGGAGGCTTTTGGAGGAATTTTTTTAAAAGCAAGATTTCTGAGCTAAAAAAATGAGAAGAATGAACTATTTTCACATATGAAAGAATGACTCACTGAAACTATTTTCACAGTTTACCTGTATGGTGATTTATTTTTCATAGTAATAATTTAGGGTTTTTTCCCAATTTAATCCACACTTAACCTCATTTGCTTCACTCTGCTGCTGTTCCTTCTTTTTCCTCCTCTTTTCCTTTTTCTTTTCATTTATAGTCGACTTGTTGCCTGCAGTTTGTGTCTTTCCACCACTCTGATTACTTCTTCCCTTTCCAGATTCTGAATCAGAGCCACTGCCACTATCAACTTGCAAAAGAGCAAATCTAGATGCAGTTGTAGGGACTGAACTAATTACAGCAGAAGCCATTTTAGTGCTGCAAGTGTCTGAAAACAGATCTCCAAATCACGGTACTTCCTGGAACAAGAAAAATATAATAGTAAATTATGGACTCATTTATGGTTCAGCATAAATGAAATGACAATCATAGCTATTTTGACCAGGCATAGAAACATAGCATGATCAAAACTCTTTCAATCTTAACTTGTGTAAGATACAGAAAAATAATTAATAATTTTTCAATAAGTTATATTACCTAGTACAACTGTATCCTGGAAGATTCTAAACCAGTGTTTTTTAAACTTGGCAACTGTAAGACATGGGAACTTCAACTCCTAAAATTTTCAGAATGCTGACTGAGGAATTCTGGGAGTTGAAAGTCTACATATTTTACAGTTAAGTTTGAAAAAAACTTGTTTTGCTAAGACAAGTGCAAATATTTTTATCATTAATATGACCAGAAGTATTTTCCCCCAAAAAACAATTCTAGGAAGCTTGCCTAAATGGTAGGAATTTTTCACAGAAAAAGATACATAAAATTGAAATAAAAATACTTACAAGGGAAAATGAAACCTCAAAATAATTATTGGGGAATATAAAGCAAAGACTCATGAGGTGATGCTTATTTCCTGGTATTTATTTATTTGTTATATTTTTTTTAGCTCGCCTTGGGAACTCAAGACTACAACACTCTGTTAAAAATATTAAGCCCTAATGCAAACATAGCACGCTGCTCCTCCAAACCTGCCACTCATTTAGATGATGAACAATTACTGTGAGAGTAGCTGTCACTTTATTCTTAATGAAAACTATAAGAGTCTTTGTGGATTGTTTCCAGTGACTTGCATAAAAATATAGAATGATTTTAATTGAGTTATCTGGAAATATCATGTTGATGTTTTAATGATTCAATTAGAAAGGTATATGACTATCCTTATATAGCAAACACAGAAATATATGTAATAAAAATACGGCTTATACTAAATTTTGCAGCATCTGAATCTGAGAGAAGCTCCATATTGTTTTATAAAAATATAAATAAGACATATATGCTTTCTCTACTTTCTGGTGAAAACAAGTAACCCATTATTTTTGCATCCTTGATCTTCAACTGAGAATAAATGCTATAGCCAGAATGATATTCTCTTATTATTTCAGATACTGTATTTCAGATGCTGCCATTTAATAAGAGTTTATATTTCTGTCTCAAACCAGGTGTTATTTTTTGTCTCCAGGAATGTCACAAAATTTTTACTATTTTTACTTCCAATTTTAAAAAACATTGTTTAATACTTTTCTTAAAAGAAAAAACTTCATCTATGGTATTTATATTTCTTGTCAAGAAATACTAAGTCAAACAATTTACATAAATAACATAAAATGAGCATTAAACATACACAAAGTTTTCCAAAAATTTCTCAAATTGAAGTAATGGGAATTAATTTTATTATTCAAATAGTTCACCAAAGCTGAAATCCTTTTTTAAAAATCTGTTAAAACAGTGTATGTTATTTAATTAGTAGGAAGTATCCGATTAAAATAATTCTTTTATTACTGCATTTGAAAGAAAACATTGTCTTCACCAAAAGCCTTGGAGGGGATATTTACTGTTTACAGACAGGAGGGCATAGACAATCTAGTCCAAAATAATGCTTGAAGTTGTGTTGTAAGAGAATAAGTGCCAAGAGCTATCAGCCCATTCTTGGTCAGCGGAAAATTATACCATGGATGAAATTGGATGCCCCCATTGCTGATGCCTCTCTTCTCCTCTTTCTTCCTTCTAGGCAATAGGTAACAAAAACGAATTTTATACTCCTAGCTACTGTCCTGCAAGTAGTTTCCTAATATGGGGGAAACGCTGCTCTAACCACTGATATCATAGCTGATTTAAACCCATTTCACTCCTAGGCTGGGAATGAAATAAATAAAAGCTTAAAGGCAACACTTTGTGAAATGATTAGGTACAAGAACATCATTTTTTCCCTTCCATAAACTTGAACGTTAGAGATCATGCCCTCAGCATTTATTCCAAGTAGTACTTTCTGAAAGCTCTTCTTTGTTCAAATTAACAAATTGGGCCCTTTTTCTCCTCAGGAAGATGGCCTGGCTATTACCAAGCTTTAACCCCGGGAGTTTTATTACAAATCAATCGTGGCTCCTTGTATTGCTTTGCCTTCCGAGAGAGCCTTTGCTCAGTTTCAATCTTGATCGTGAAAGTAAAAGGCGCCGCTTCTTCTTTCTGAAAATAAAAAAAATTAACGGGGTTCTTTTGCTCCAGGACTAGGTTACTTCCAACAAACACCGGCCAGGCCGACCTACAGCCATACCAGCGAGCCTGGGGCGTCCTGGCCTCCCCTCTCTTCGCCACCCCTGCTCCCCCCAGCCCAACCTTTTGTGGTCCCCTTTCCCCGAGAGGTGGGGGATGACGACGACGACGACGCAGGCATTTCTTGTTCTTTCGACTCTTTTTGAAGGGGGGGGGACTCCACAGAGAAGCGGTAAAGAAGTAAGAGCCCTCACCCGCCTTTCTGAGCCCAAAAGCCGCTCTCGGGTGACAGACGGGGCGACGGCGGGCTTTCCTGCAGGCTAAGCGGGCAGTTGCCGGCGTCTAGAAAACGCCTCGGACGTTGTGGGCGCCAGAGAGCTCGCGGAGACGGCGGGCGGGCAGCGGCGGCGGCAGCAGCAGCAGGAACGGGCGAAGGGGGCGCGCGGAGAAGCGGCAGGGCTTCGCAGGCGGGAGCGCGCGGACGTGCTTCCCTCGGCCGCTCGCTCGCAGAGTTTGTTTACGTCTCGAGTCGGCCGGCTGGCTGGTAAAACAGTACCAGAAAGGGACAGCTGACGCATGCGCAAACCAAGCGCGTTTGTGACGTAGCGAGACCACGAGGAGACCCCCCCCCCGCGGGCTGGGTTTTCGGCGCGGCTGACGGAAGCTCGGCGTCAGGCTATGGGCGACTGGCGGGGCGGGTGAGAAAGAAGGGCGAGAGCCTTGGTTCCCAAATCCCCATCTATGCTATAACAAAAGAAGTTGAGGAAACTAAAGGACCGGAATAGTTCCCAAGTTCCTCGGATGGTCACGCCTGCTTGCGCTGCTCACCTCGGTCCCCGTTACCAGCCGGGTTGCTCGATGTGCCTAATTGTCCCGCGATACCAGTGGCGCTGTATACTGGTGGGAGGAGATGGCAGCAGCACTGGAGGTAAATGACTTCAAGCTATTGAGAAGTTTGCTGCTGGGAAACGTGTTGCGCCGTTCTAATTGTCACGCTTCACATAAAATGCATCACTGAAATAGTAATACTAATAATTAATAATAATACTTTTCCATAGGAACCTTCTGCAAGCTGACTTAATATCGCTCTTGTTTCTAGCATAGCATCGACTTAGGAAATTTATTGGAGCTGCCCACTCCCATAGTTAAGGGGCGTGCATAAGCACACCAGTGTGCCTACCGTCCCTGCCCTTATGTTCCCTTTTATTCGTATACATTTCATGTATACAAATTATATTTATACTTATATATATTATCTATTAGCTTGACAAAATAAATAAAATAAAATAAAAATAGACTCTGGGCGGCACAGAAAACAATAAAAGCAGTTAAAACCATACCAAACCACAAACACATCAACCCCAGATCTGAAACCAAAACCAGAAGGCAGGAGAGAGGGCACCCTCCTTATCTCTGAGGGAAGCTGTGCCAGATGGCAGGAGCAAGACAGAGAAAGCCGGCTTTCTCAGTCCTGCCAAATAGTAATATTTAATTGAGAGGGCCTGGTGGATACTCACTGTGCCCTAATGTATAGGCATTCCTCGACTTACAGCCACAATTGAGCCCAACATTTGTCTTTGTTGAGACATTTGTTAAGTGAATTTTGCCCTATTTTACAACACTGTCTCACTTGTTAAGTGAATCACTGCAGTTAATAAGTTAGTAACCTGGTTGTTAAGTGAACCTGGCTTCCCCTTTGATTTTACTTGTCAGAAAGTTCAAAAGGTGATTATATGATCCTGGAACATAGCAACAGTCATAAATATGAACCATTTGTCAAGCATCTGAATTTTGATCACGTCATGGGGATCAGTGTTGTATTAACCATTAAGCAGACTAAGCATGTGCTTAGGGCACCAGACCCAAAGGGCCCCCCACAAAGTTGAGAAAGAAGGGGGAAAAACAATGAAGATTTGTAAAAAAGATAAAAATTGAATCTTGGGGTTCCAAGATTTATCATTGCTTAGGGCACCAGTGAGCCTTAATCCGCTACTAATGGGGATGCTGGAAATGTCGTAACTGAAAAACGGTAATAAGTCACTTTTTTCAATGCCGTAATTTTGAACAGTCACTAAGCAAACTGTTGTAAGTCGAGGACTACCTATATCTGGTAGGCAACAACAGTTGGAGACAGGTGGTCCTTCAGATAACCAGGGTCTAAACTGTAAAGTTCTTTATAGGTAACAACTAGCACTTTGAATTGCACCTGGAAGCCAATTGCCAACAAATGCAGCTTCCACATTAGTGATTGCACAAGGGCATACCCTGAGGCACCCAATATTGTGCATTAGGATGCATTGCAACAATCCAGTCATAGGTGACAAGGGCATGAGTATCTGAACATCCTCCCGGTTAGAAAAAGAATTGCAGAAGATGAATCTGCAGACAGACCCTGCTCACCACAACTGCCACCTGCTTTTTGAGAAGTAACTATGAGCACAGAAGGACCCCCAAGTTGTTCACCCATCTAGAATAGGGAACTGTTACCCCATCCAAAGCCAACTATAGAAACATAATCAAGTTTGGAGATCAGGCAAACAGCTACATCCACTCAGTCTTGTCAGTACCTGAGCTGAAATCTGTTCTGCCCCATCTGGACCTGAACAACCTCTAGGCATTAGGTAAGGACATTGATAGCTTCACCTGCACAGTCCAGAATTGAGATATGAATTAGTATCACTGGCGTACTGATGATATCAGATTCCAAACTGACAGATGATCTTTCCTGCCAGCTCAATGATGGCAGAACATGGAAAGAGATCAGGGCATGGAACTGATATACCTTAAGACAGGGGTGTCCAATCTTGACAATTTGTAGACTTCAGCTCCCAAAATTATGAGAGTTAGTCCATAGGTCTTAGAAGTTGCCAAGATTGGACACCCCTGCTTTATTCACTTTATATATTTTTTTATCTTTATTTTTTATTCCTCTATTATAGGAATACACTTTATAATTTTTGGTCTTTATCTTTTAGCAATTTTTGAACTAATTTTCTTTTAACATATCATCATATAGTATCTTGTGGCTTTATAGGTACTACCCTGCATACATTCTGATGTAGGATCTACCGATTGAATTGAACACTAGGGAACAGATGGAATTACCACTATTAAACCTGGGTAGCAGTGAGCTTACCAAACTCAATGGCGGTGTTGGTGGTAATGTTTCTCAAGCTTATGGTTTTGTGGATTTCTGTTACAACAACACATCAAAAGCTAGACTGAAGTGATGCACAATTTGGGGATCCTCTTGGACTCTCAGCTTCTATTTGAAGAGCAGGTGGCAGCCATGGCCAGAAGGACCTTTTCACAAATTCATCTTTGAGGCAAGTTGTATCCATTCCTGGATTGAGAGACCCTACTCACAGTCATGTCTTGATCACCTCCCTTTTGGACTGTTGTAATGCGTTCGTGGGCCTGCCAGTAACAACAATTGATTCAGAATGCAGTGCTGTGGGTAGCTATATTTACACTATCAATGCATGTAACACCACTACTTCATGAACTGCAGGTCTAATTCAACATGCTAGTTACAGTTACAATCTGTAAAGATTTTCAGGCCCATCCAAGTTTCTTGGGAGACCACCAATTTCCACTAATTGAATCTGCTCATTCCATGAGATCTGACAGGGTCTCATCTATAAAGCAATGTAGTCTGCTCGACTCAAGAGAGACACTTTATTGCACTGCCTGTC
This sequence comes from Pseudoxenodon macrops, assembly GCA_032467955.1. NCBI lineage: Eukaryota > Metazoa > Chordata > Lepidosauria > Squamata > Pseudoxenodontidae > Pseudoxenodon > Pseudoxenodon macrops. The sequence continues at coordinate 14,172 of JANHFT010002108.1, forward strand.
CCAGTTACCCCTTAAAATTCAGATGGCTGCAATTCTGCTACGGTAGCCTTTTATAATGCCTCCATAACTGGCTTTTCTCCCTGAATATTGAGCCAGGCTAGTAAATGAGCTGTTCTATAATAATTTGATATCGAATGATTGCAGGCTAGGCTTAAATGTATCTTATTAATTTATCCTTGTTTGGCCCTGTTTTATATTAGTTTTAAACCCATGTTAACTGTCCAGAGTTGCAATTATGATTTGGGCAGCCATGTAAGTTGAATGAATGAAAAAAAAGAACAGTGTAGTATATATGAATTACTTTTTTATATGAGTGTTCTGATGTTTATATTTTTACATAGCAGACACTATGATAGTATGATAAAAATTCATCAAATGAATCTAATAAAAGGTGAGTCTAGATCTTGCCACTGTCCACAAAATAATTCCTATTGCTAAGGTAATCTGATTTTTTTCCACTTCTTAATAAAAAAAATACGTTTATTTTTAGTTGGGAATCACCATTGAGTTCAGTGAGCTTTTCTGATAAACATGGTTGAGATCCATCTGCAGACAGATCACTAGAGTAGGAAACAGGTTAAAAAACAATACTGCTGCCAGTTTTTAAGTGCCAGTGTATATGCTGCTTTTAGTAAACAAAACAGATGCCTGGAAAGTATTACCCTTATATTATTTAAAACTCTCAACAATTATATTGATCTGGGCCAAGATGTTATTGGCTAGTTTTCCATTGGTAAGGACCAAAGCATGGTGTATGTGTGCTTGTGTGTGTATATCAAGAAAAACAATGAAAATAGTGGCTACACATAGCCTTTCCCCTAAAATTCTGGACACTGAAGAAAGGAAACATAACCTCACATTTAGTGAAGTATTCTGGTTTACAAGTTTCTAAATATAAAATGTATCACTAACTTTGAAAACTTTTAATCTCAGATCATAGACAAAAACAATCAACAAAAATAAATAGGAAAAACACAGCTAAAAAAATATCACCACTATTTAGTTATTTCAAGGCTCAGTTCTAATATAATGATCTTGTTTGAGCAAATTTGCTGATGCATTGAACTCTTAAATTTTTTACTTTGTGGAAATAGCTAAAACATAGAACTGCTCTCCATCATTTCTTAACTTTTTATCCAAGGAAATATCTTATGCTGTTCTTTTCTTAATAAGTCTGACTTACAATTCTGGCTTCTGAAGGCCAGTTTGGATAAAATAATAGCTTAGATAAAAATTCCCATGCTTAAAGCACTATTGCTGATAGGAGAAGCTAAATAGGGATAATCAGTCTCCAAGCATTACCAAAACTCCATTTCCACATGCTCTGAATTGAACCAGTTTGTCAAGCAATTACATTTTTCAGATGATTTCAGCTTTAAAATAGTATTTAATGCTTCTAAAATAGCATTTCATGGATAATCCATATTTATGGTTGTGAAACTACTGACACACAAATGTACCATACACAGATAAATATATTTCTTGGTAGAAAGATTTCTGAAAATTTGGTACACTCGAGCCTCCAGAAATAAAAGGAAATCAACATTTATCTCTGCCCCTTTCACCAGTAGGAGCTTTTATTGGATAGGAGTAACTTCTGTTCCTAGAACAGTGACTCAGGAGCCAAATATTTTGAAAGGATTTGAAAGAGTCTCTGGCTTTATTTTAATGATTAGGTTTAACTTCATCTTGGGTTAAACACTGGGATGTACAGATATTCTCTGACATAGCAAAATATTTTTATTACACTTCAATTCAATTAACTGAGTTCATCCCTGTCTGTATAAACAATCATTGAAATAGATTTAATGTTGATTATAGAAATAAAAAATATTTACTTTAAAAATAGTATCCACCAAAATTATAGTTAGTAACAGTTCCAGGCCTAATTCAAATATGACTTTTACAGCCAAATAAGTTTGCATTTGAGATGTGTGTTTATTTTAAATGTAAGTTTTAGCAATGAGGGATTTTCAATTTTTTTTCCTTTTGCTAACTACTTAATATCTTATAAAAATAGTTTTTAAAGATCATTTCTACTTCATTGTATGCTGTCCATATCTATATGGGCATCAGGGCAATGGATTTATCTAAAAATTCTCAATTACAAATTAAACGATAGCCCTTTCTTCACTATGATGTTTTTTCATAATTGTGGAAGGCATTGAGTACTTTGTTATTTATGTTTCTTTGTTCTCACTAGTATGCTACCAGGATTGTGTGAACCAGTTCTCTATATTATGCAGATCAATATAATGCTGCGCAGTACTGAAAGAATAAAAACCCATACTAATAAAAATGTAAGTTAAAAAATTCCTTTAAAGACAAAATTGTTCCCCTTTATATACTACCATGCCAGTGCCAAAAAGGAATTAATTTCTTTAAAGCAAAATGAAAGACCAAGGTGAAGAATAACTACTAACAATAATTTATACAAACATTGTAACTTCCTGAAATAATGTGGAAAAATAAGAAACTGCAAAATTACTTTCTGAATTGTCATCTGAATTACATAGCATGGTCATGAGATTTTCTAGCCATTTCAATGGAATCTGCAGCAATAGAATTTATAGTAGCTCGTCTTGATAAAAGCTCAGAAGCTGGGATATGGCGTAATTCTTTACGGGAAAATTTTACTGGAGTTATTCCTTGAAGTTGGGTCATTGAGTTGCCTATTTGTGAATAAGTAAATGCTTGTGAATGAGATTTCATGAAATGTACTTTCCCTGTTGGCTCCTCATGATTATTAGAGATAGAGAATACTGCTTCTGCAACTTCCTCTGTTTCTGGTGAAGTCTGCTGTGTTCCTATATCACCTACAGTGCAGTTTATTTCTTTCAATTTCCCTGCAGTTTGGGGTCTCTGTCCGTGTTCTTCTAAAGAAATACTTGTTTCTTCTTGATTTAGCATCCCATCATTAGAAGCATAACCTAAAATGGAATATTCAAAGTAACAATTAACTTAAATGCTTGAAGGTAAATATTACAGTTTTTACTGTTACAAATTTCAGTTGATTCAACTATTCACTGTTATTGTAAAATGACCTGATTGTGCAATTAAAAGTTAATAAAGAAGAATATTGGCTTTTGGATCTTGCATTAACCCTTTCATTTATGGAAAGGACTCTAAACCTGAAGCTTTCATTAGTGGAAATGGTGTGTGTGTGTGAGAGAGAGAGAGGGAGGGAGGGAGGGAGGGAGGGAGGGAAGGGAGTCAGATAACATTCAATTTTAAGATATTGTCCCTGCTATGCTGCCAATACCTTCATGTCTTTCCAAAGAACACTTTTTAGTATGAATTTAAAATCAAAACCAAAGACGGCATTTGCAAAAATTAAAAATCTCTTATCTGAAATCTTGATTTGTAATCTGAAAATTAAATTTTAACTTCTGCCTTAAAAGAAAGTCTATATTTAAAAACTGTTATAAATAAAACAAATGTAAAAAAATCCATAGTCTGTAACCCACAAAAATAACATTGCAATCCAATCCCACTCAGAATGAGATAGGTGGTACTTAAATTTGACAAATATATGGATCAGTAGATAATAGGTAGGTAATAGAGAGATAGAGAGATCTTCATGGGAACTTTTCTCTTAATGTGAGTTACTAAGTTTTAGCTATATTAGGATTTTAGCTCTAATCATACATTTACTTTGTTTAGAGTGATATGTTGCTTCTTCAACAACATCCTTTAATTTCTTCTTTAAATCTCGGCTGGTTTTCTTATAAAAAAACAAATCTCGTTCCAACTGCTGAACTTTAGCTTCATAGGCTTTAATGGTTTCTGCAATATTTTCACCTTCTTGGTCTAAAAAAAGACAGAAATTTGTTTTACTATGATCCATTTTATTACAACATGATGAACAAAGCTACATTTATTTCACATCTTGCTAGCATTTTGTCTTTTTTGTGAAAAATAATACATGCATTTAAATATTTAAAAGAACTCCTATGATTTTAAAGTCATAGAAAAATGAATAACCATGGATAAGGGAAAAAACATAATTGAAGCACCTAACAAAAAGTAGTTCATTGAAACTTGTGAGAATTAGAAAAAGTGTGATCATTAATGTTTTTAAAAAGCAGAACATTGCAACTATCATACAGTAATAATTTACTGAGAGAAAGACAGCCATTAACAAGTTTTAAAATTACTTCGTTAAGCAATAATGAGATAAAGTTGGAAGAGGCACATCTAGATGAACCTGAGGATATCATACCAGGTACAGATAGTCCTTGACTTAAAACCATTCATTGAATGATGGTTCAAAGTTACTACAGCGCTAAAATAGTGACTTACGATCCATTCTCAAAGTTATGACCATCGCATCTCCTCCATGGTCACTGATCACAGTTTAAGCACCTAACAACTGGCCTACATTTACGACAGTTACAATGTCTTATTACAATTTGTGACCTTTCCATCTGCATTCCAACAAGCAAAATCAATGAGGGAAGACAGATTTGCTTAACAATTGCATGTTTCACTTAATCATGTGATTCACTTAATGACTGAGGTAAAATGGTCATAAAATTGGGTCAATCACATGATGACCGCATTTCCTAGCAATCAAAACTCTGGTCCCAACTGTGGTTATAAGTCAAGGACTAATAGTATGTTCCTCTATAAATTGTAGAGATCAAGATCCTGTTCCCCTGGTAAAGGAAGCCTTCAATAAAATTTCTCTTTCCCCCCTGTGGTCTTAATTCTGACCCTGCTACCAAATAACTTTGACATGAGACTGGGAAAAGTGGAGCTTTGAAACAATTATTTCCCCTTTTCATCAGTTCTAACGTCCAATCTATGAATTTCTGTTCACAGAAAAAGAAAGTCAATCTTGACTTCTTGCATCTAGTTATGTATGGAATGTTAAAAGAATATGAATAATCAAAGCATGTTTACCTGACTTTATTGCAACTGACATTTTAAAGCAAGAGCTAATATAATAAGTCTGATAACTTTGCCTGTAGTAGTATGAATTGTAATTTATGGGTAAGCTGTGGCAGTAACAGTATTTTTAAGATTTTATATTTTACATTAATGTTCAAGATGATGCAAGATCCAATACCTTTACAGTGAAGTAGTATCAACTGAATCTTTTGTTCATGTTCTTTTTGTTGAAGGGTGAGGCGCCTGTCACATTGTAGCATGAGATGTTCAAGTGCCAATTCAAGTTCTCTTACTATATTTTCTTGTTCCATTGCCCTCATTCTCAATTCTTCAGACTGCAATTGCAATTTACGTTCACTCTCACGGAGTCGAACAACCTAAAAATAAGCAATATTTTCTTTGTACAAGTCTGTTTGAATATAAATTTAATGCGTTTTTTCATTTTAGGATAATTTTTTAAAAATCAATTTGTAAGCTTGAACAGGAATTGTTAATAAAATCATCTAATTCAAATGTGCTATGAAACATATGTTTATAAAAACACCAGAGGTTTCACTGTTGTCAAAGTTATAACACATAATTACCAGAAGCAAAATATTTTTAAATGATTTATGATACATGCACTCAGAGAAAATGGCTACTTTTAAAATACGGGTAATAATTTAAATTCAGAGAATAATAGAACATAAATGTTGGGGGAAATCCTCTCTCTTTCTAATGTAAGAATCCAAAAGTTTTTATATTGTATATTTTCATACAAATTTTATTTTTACACAACTCCTACGTTCATGAATTATCAGATGGCCATTTTGTACCAATAAACAGAACAGGCAGAATCTTGATTGTTGAATACTGTTTTGACAAACCTTGTTAAAATACTTTAAAAGAATTGCGCGCAGTTCAGTAGCGGACAATGATACCAACTTTCCCATCACACTGGCTTCGCTTTGGGTAAGGATCTGTGATGAGACTTTGATTGAGTTTTGATGGTTTTGTATACTTTCGTTCTTATAAGCAATGGCTGCTTCCAAGGTTTCAATTCCTTCCTCAAGCTGGAATAAAACATGCTCTTCCTAGGAAGAAAGAAAACAGAAATGTCAAATGTTTTACAATAAATCTGAAGGCTATTAATTAATCTCACAATTCCTGTGATTATGAACATACTCTATATACTATAAATATATATACAATTATGTGTTGCAGGAAATGTTAAAAGTCTAATTATGGCATTCAGTTAGTACAGTGACTTTCAAACTATTTTGAAGAACTCATGGGTTCTTCAGAAGCCTATCATGTGTTTCTTAGGGAAAGAAACCGTATATAAACATCTACAGAAAAGGAGCCAATCCTCAAATTTCTCATTTATTGTGCTTGAAAAAAGTATCTTCTGTCTATAATGGAATTAAGTATGCAAACTGAATTATTTCAAAATAAGTGATATTTCTTTTATTTATTTATTCCATTATTTTAAAATATTGATCCCCAATTGTCCTCCTCTGTGGCTTTTTGTGATTTTTGCTATTTTTTTAGTAGAAGATATTTCTCTTTTTTAAGTTATAATCCAGAAAAGGGAAAGTAAAAAATAAAGGTGAGGGTTTTCTCCCCTCTTTCTCAATATCCTTAATTCTGTAGTCCCATTTGGCACTTCATGATTCTATAATCATATGCTCTTTCACAACTTTCCCTTATTTCTTTGTTTAATGAAACACATTCCTTAGTTTAACAAAACTACACTCCCCAAACTGCTGGAATGTTTTCTCTTTGCACTGGGTCGACCGAGCCGAAGCTACACTGGCCTGATCTTTCCTCTTCGTACTGGGTAGTACGAACTACTGGTTCTGTGGGCATGGCTTGGTGGGCGTGGCAGGGGAAGGATACGGCAAAATCTCCATTCCCCCCCCACTCTGGGGCCACCCAGAGGTGGTATGGTATTTGCCAGTTCTTTGAACTATACAAAATTTCTGCTACCGGTTCTCCAGAACCTGTCAGAACCTGCTGAATTTCACCCCTGGCTGGATCCTGCTACATCGCGGGCCACATCCGGCCTGTGGGCCTTGAGTTTGACACCCCTGTTTTAACATATAGGGGCTGCTGCTTTTTAGAAGCAGAGAAGAAAATACACGAACACAGAAAATGGGAGAAGAGGGAATCTTTCCTGGAGGTACTTTTCACTGTTCAATTTCTTCTGAAAGATTTTAACAAAATACCATGATTCTTTTTTTTTTAAACCAGCTCTACATATTAACAGTTTACCTACTAATTTGATTGCATTTGGATTTTTCTATTAACAGCAGCTAATCGTTATCAAATAGATATAACTTACTTCTGCTGATAACACTCTGCCATTCTTTAATTTCTCATCCACACTATTTCTTCTTTTCAACAGCTGATCCCTTTCTTTTTGCAAAGTCTGAACCTCTTCAAAAATCTTCCCTTGTTCATCAGTGGCAGTCCTTTGAAGCTGCTTATTTTTATCACAAAGTTCTTGATCTAACATACTTAGACGGGTAGATAATTTCAAACTATCTTCATTGAGAGCCTATGAAATCACAATTGAAGATATCATCCCTTTAAGAACAATAATTTTGAAGAGAGATGTGGCACTTTAAAGATTATCCTGTTTAACCTGGCATAAATCTTCATATAATATATTCTACTGGAAACTCTTTAGAATCTTAGGGTATCTTCATTTCTCATGGCTGAACTATGAGTATGTACAATGAATATAATGTAGGCTAGATGCAGATAGTGTTTAGCCAGATTTTGTTAGTCTGAAATTATGACTAATAATTGTGATTTCACCACAATTTCATTAGCTTCTTTTGTGATTTCAATTTAACTGGTCATCTGGTAAGAGTATCTACCATGTTGTGCCTGAGCTTCTGCTCAATTTAAAAGATAAGTTAAAGGGAAGCACATGTTTCAGCAGTTTAACATTATAGACATGGGGAAAAGTGCAGAACTAAGAAGATGGAACAAGTTAAGAGTTGCTGTCAATGGAACCCCAACCACCCTAAAATGTCAGCATTCATCTTGCATAAACATTTTCATAGCAATTCCATTTGCATCATAGCACAGCAAGAAGTTAATTTGCTATATTGCCCAACAGAAAAGTGTATGCAAATATGCAAATGCAAAGCCAATCTAAGAATTTGGTACAAGCAACACTTGTACCAAAACTATATCATCTATTTTGATAACAGAATATAGTGTAGCAAAATACATTTTCTATGTTGGTTTGACATGTATTGGTTATTATGGGACAAAGATAAAAAAATTGATAACAAAACATTCAGTAGTAGACGTATCCCATATTTCTCATTAAAAATCAGTTAATTTGAAATTGCTAAAACATTTTTATACTGAAGACACAGAAAGTTGAGTGAAAGTGCAGAGTGCTAATTTCTAATTTCAATTCCTACCATTCAGCAGTATTAAAAAGTACCTGGCTGGATCTCAGTTTTTTAATTTCCAAATGGCTTTTCTCCTGCATCAGTGTTTCCTTCTTTAAAATAATTGCTTCTCTTCTTTTTAAATCTTCCTCCAGAGCAGCTAACTCTTGATGCTGGTGCAAAATTTTTTCTAGTTCTTCATCTAAGCACTTCTTTTTCTCTTCTAATTTCTATATTGAGCAGAAATGATGCACAAATTTAGCTCCTCAATTATACTAACTTTAATACTATAATACTAAAACTAGTTTAAACAGTGCTTATTTTTCCATGGGTTAAAAGTTCCAATTGCCATTTATAGTTTAATTTTATGCACATCAACCCAAAAGTAAGTCACATTCAACTATTGACTATTTAATTTAGTCAGGTCAAATGGCATATCTCATAAAACTATAATTTGTCTATGTACTAAAAAAACACAACCTTTTAAGTTATAACATCAAATCTGACAGATAAAAGATAAATCAATACTTCTTATAATTTGCAAAATAGTATGCACATTAAAGATCTCATCACAGTATTTTTAGAAATAGAAATATTTCTAGATTTTTTTTAAAGTAAAAGATTACAAGTGTATCAACATACACTTCCAAACTATGCCTTTTAAAATAATGACTCATATATGTAGATTTTACTGGAGAAGTGGGGTTTATCCTTGATGCTGTTTTTTATTTTCCATGCTTTATCACTCTTTGTTTAAGAAAAATGAAAACAAATTTCTGTGTGGAAGAGCCTTCTGTAACCTGCAAGGTCTCTTCCTTCCCTTTTTCTCTTTGGGACTGTGAGGCAACTGAATTATCTGGATCATGTCTGTACCTCAAATACAAAACAAAAAGTCTTCTGAATCAGGATGCACTGGGAGAGTAAAATGTACTCTGTCTCTTTGTATTTTGGCAAACCTCTGAGTTCTGTACATCAAATTATTATGTCTGTTTATTTCAACTGACTTGTGCTTGTTTTGCTGTCAAATGGGTTAGGGTTATTGAGGGATGGTTGACAGTTACCTCAGCAAATTTATATACCCATGGTATAATCACAACAAGGATATTTCACCAAGCGGGCAAAGATGAGGGGGATATGAGATTATTTATTTATTTATAAAATTTATAGGCTGTCCATCTTTTAATATTGGGGGTGGGAGCAGAAAAGGAACAAGAGCCAATGTTGCATTGGTCTGTGCTGAAGAGGGGGAACAGGAAGTTGCATAGCTTGTCCTCCAGCTGAGGGACCAGAGCCAGCATTCAGAGGGAGACCAGAAGTTTAAGAGCAGGTAGTCCTTGACTTACAACCATTCAACCAATCATTTAGTGACCGTTTGAAGTTATAACAGTGCTGAAAAAAGTCACTTATGACTGGTTTTCACAGTTACGATTGTTATAACATCGTCCTGGTCACGTGATCAAAATTCTGGCATTTGACCATTGGCATATATTTATGACAACTGCACTGTCCCAAGGGCATGTGATCACCATTGGTAACCTTCCTAACTAGCTTATGACAAGCAAAGTTAATGGGGGAATTCAGATTCACTTACCAACTGCAGTGATTGGCATAACAACTATGGCAGAAATGGGGCACAACTCACTTGACAGTCTAAGCACAGTCTTGCTTAGCAATGGGAATTTTGGGCTGAACTGTGGTCATAAGTCTAGAACCTACCTGTAGATAGAATCTTTTTCAGAAGATCAGCAGACGTAAGAGGCAGTAACAGCTCTATGGTTGTTGTATTGGAAGCAAATTTTTGTTCCCTACCCAGAACTGAAATGCTAGTAGCAACTCCGACCAGTTATAAAGAATGCCTGCTGAAAAGCCTAGAACACACTAGCTGGCAACCAACAGATTGGTTATCCGTGAGGCTGAAGTGTGTTTAGGCGAAGGAGAAAAGAACCTGTTTTTCTGTACACCATAGCTGGGAGAGTGGGTAAGGGCAAGACTAGATAAGTCCTGGTATTACACAAGATAGACTGCTAAGTTGTGTCAGAAAATAAATGCTATTTTTGTATTAGAAATCTTCCTCTACAAACAAAGGCAAAACTACTTTGTTTGAGGTTTGCACCATCTCCCAAAAATAATCCATCACATGCTTCTAAAAAGACAATATATAGTACCTAATCATAATAAACTTTTGAACTTCTCTATGTTCTTAGTTAAAAATAAAAATTTCCCTATAAGATAACAGAGTTCTAGAAAATCATACAGGGCAAGGGCTAAAATGGAAAACAAGATGATCTATAATCCTATGAGGAAAGGTTGATTGCATGATAAATGATTCACACAATCTCTTTTGACTGGTAAAAATATGATCTTGTTTGCCTCCCCCCCCCCCCATTTATAATTTTCTTTATCAGTTATCATTTCCCCCAGATTATCACTTTTAATTTAAAAGACCCGCAATTTCTTTAGAATTTAGAAACTCTAAATACATTTTGCCAAGCTTTTCTTTGTTAACTCATTCTATTACATTACTAATATTAACCTTTTATCTTTTCTCTGTTTTTTTTTAAATTTTAGCTGCCTAAAATACTTCTTAGAGGAGAAAAGCCAGGTATAAGTCACAGAAATTAAATACTAAATAAAGAGTTGCAGCATTCAAGGCATTTAGTAGTCCCATGTTATGGATAGAGTAGAGCAAGGCTATCAAAAGCATTTTGGCAGATTAACATTACAAAACTTCAATTGCCTGCAGTTGTTGGGGAGCCCCTGTTGAATTTCTTTTCTTAAATGCAGCAATCTCTTCATCTTTTAGCTTTAGAATCTTCTCCTGCTGTTCTGTCTTTTGTTGAAGTTCCTGTAAGTAACAACATTTTTTATACATATTATTACTAGAATATTGAGTATTTCAGTTCTCATTTTGAAACAAATTTTAGAGGCACAAAGAAGACTGAAGGAATTTGCCCATGTAGTCACCAGGAGTCAAGATTGACTCAAAGCTACACATGTGTGCGTGGCGGAGGTGGTTTGCTGCTGGTTCGGTTCGGTTCTATAGAACCGTTAGCGGAGATTTGCCTCCGCTTGTCGAACCAGCAGTGATGACCAGCTGACCATGCCCCTGAGCCGGTTTTCTGGGAGGAAATTGGTCCTCCTGGTGGAAATTGGCTCGAAAATAACCCTCTGCACATGGGCAAAGCCTCCGGCGCTTGCGCAGAGGGTTATTTTTGAGGCAATACCTGGATGCAACGGGAGACATGCGCGTGATTACAGCGAGCATGCACGCACAAAACACGCACTTCCGTCGTGACCAGAATCGGTAGGAAAGGTAAGTAGAACCCACCCTTGGCGTTATCAGTTTGGCCTGGATCAGGCAAACTGGTAGCAGCGGAAGCAGGAGGCTCCCCCTACCCATCCAATGTCTCTGTGCATATGCAGAAGCGGCATGCGCACGCTTCCAATAGCAAACCATAGCGAAGGGAACACCCCACACCCACACCCAGATAGCAGTAATTTTTACAAGTCTCAACTGTTGATATCAACTTACTACAATACTGTTGAAAGCCTGGAATTGAAGTAAAATACATGGTGTCTCAAGTAAATTCAGAATTAAAATATAATTTGAATTAGGAACCTTTTTGGGATTTCACTGTAATATACAATTTCTGAAACCCTTATTCGGTAAATAATGACATGCAGTTAATGTATAGTTTTGTGGAACTGTTTACACGTCAAATTATATATTAACTGCATGTTATATTCACTGAAGAAGTGTTTTTGATATGCATTACAATCAAGTGAAATGACACTATTGTCATTAAACATAGTAATACTTTACATATGAAATAAAATCTTTTACCTTGATTTTCAATTGACCATGCTGAATTCCTGTTTCCAGTGTTTTCTTTTTTTCATTCTCTTCCCTCAATTTTTTCTGTAATTGGGCTTGTTGATTTTTCATGTGATTAATATTCTGTTCTAGTTCTGATATACGTTTCTCATTCTGGGTAGATAATGATGCTAGATTCTTAGTTTCTTGTTGTTTTTTCTGTATGACCTGAAGTCACATAGTATATTTTATTTCATCAGTTACTGTTTTCCTATGTGATATAATACTACGGTATTTTATTGTTTGATTAGCTTTATAAATGGACTGTTTTACTAAGTTGCTGCTTGTTTGATTATTATTTTTTGCTTAACAATTTTTTATTTTATTTTTATCCCAACTCCCCACATACAACTTACAACATCAGTTGTCAGAGTACACATTTTAAACCTTTACATTTATATGATTTTTAA
>JANHFT010002108.1:40719-60431 GCA_032467955.1 Pseudoxenodon macrops
GGAGACAGTCAGACAAACCAGAAAGTCCAATTGCCTCTTGAAAAAAGCACCTTTGGGAGAACCATGACCTGGATGACCAAGAATCTCCATAGACATGTGTGCATTGTTATTCTAGAAATATTCACTTAAACAGTAACACTTATCTAAAGGACTTCCCTGATTTTTGATATCTTTTTAAAGCAGAATAATGGGAAAAGATTAACTTTGCTGAAAGATGCTATTTTAGTTTTGAGTGACAGGGATTATTAAACATAGACAAAGACTATTAAAGCATTACATTTAAAGTACAAATTACTTTGCATAAAAATGAAATTTACGTTTCCTCTGAATAATTCAACTTTAATAAAATGAACTTAACATTATTTTAGAGGTACATCTATAGAAATTATGAACATACATTTTATAAATGTTTCAAAATTATTACCAAATAAAAACTTAGTTGAAATTTATATTTGTACCTGTATTGCCCTTTTCATCTTCTCTAATATGCAAATCTTTCATAGATGTCTCTAGTTCCAGGAGATCTCTGAGTTCTTCTTTATAGACTTCTATGTACGAAACTTTAACTGCAAAATCAGTATTATGGTTTTCAGAAATAATCTGAAATATTTCTTGAATTGCTCGTGGAATAATACCTCTCTCTTCTTCTGCAACCGATGCTAAAATTAGAAAAAGATTTTAATCCAAACACGGAGCTGAAATATGCAAACTCCAAAATATCATAGCAATACTGAAAATGAAGTAAAAGGAACCTGAATGACTTTTAGCTCAATATGCTGTATATATATCAGTGGTGATATTTAAAATTTTTCACTACCGGTTCTGTAGGTGTGGCTTGGTGCCGGGTGACTCGTTGGGCGTGTTTTGTGGTTGTGACTGGGTGGGTGTGGCCAACTTGTAAAATGTGGTGAAACTCACTTAACAACGCTCTTGTTTAGCAACCAAAATTTTGGCCTCAATTGTGGCCATAAATTCTCTTTCTTTCTTTGTCTCTTTCTTCGCTCTCTCTCACTCACACACACAAAACACACACGGGAGCCGAGTGCAGAAGTGGAGCATGCCAGGCCCAAAAGGCGAGGGGTGTCCCCCGGTCCAAGGCCAAGCACAGCAGGTCTCTCCCCCCCTGCCAGGGTCGGCTTACTTTCTAGATCCTCCGCCGCCATATTCAGCATGCCCATCATCCCAATGGACCCAGTGCATTGGTAAGGCTGACAGCAGCAGCCCCAAAACATCCCCCTGGCACTTGGCCTCCCAGGGACCTCTGTGCCGCCACAGTTCGCTTTCTTCCTTCTCCTGCCACGAAATGAAAGAAAACGGTGGTCTCCTGGAGGGCAGACGCCAGGCGAGACTGCTGCATATGTGGGGTTGCTTCAGGAGGGCAGGCGGAGGTGTGCACTGTGTAGTCAGGTGGGGAGGCTCGCCTTCGCCTCCATGCGCTGCGCCTGGAATGGGCCGTTGCCACCGCTCTCCCTCCCTGCCTGGCTGCACACTTCCGTTTGCCCTCCCAAAGCAAACCTGACGCCGTTTGCTTTCATTTCGCAGCGGGAGAAGGAAAAAAGCAAATGGCGCCACAGCGGTATGGGAGGGCAGGCGGAGGTGTGAACACTGTGCAGCCAAGAGGGGAGGGAGACCGGCAGCTCCTTACAGATGCAGCACACAGAGGCAAAGGCAGCCAAGGTTGGCCTGGTGTACCTATTGCTGCAGAGGCGTGGTGATCGCTTGGCCAGGACGGCCTCAGCAGGGCTGCATTAGCCTCTCCGCCTGCGCCATGGCTCGCTCTGGCCGGCCACGCACCTACAACTGAAATTACCTGGTCTTTGGCAAGATGAAGGGCTACCTGCACTGGCCCGCCTGGGTAAGCGCTGCCCCCCAGGCCAAAGGGAAAGCACCGTGGGCTCCACAGTTGCACGGCTGGGCCTGGGCCTCTCCCCGCATGGGGGGCTGCTGCCCCACCTGGTGAGAAGTGGTGCCACGGCCGACTCTCCTTCCCCCAGAACACCGGACTCCACTGGCCGAGTTCCTGAAGTGGCAGCGGTGGTCAAAGTGAGCAGACAGGTGGCCCGGTAAGAAGCCAGTAGCCTGCTTCGGAACCCCAAACCCCGCAGAGCAGACACGGGTTGAAGGTGTCCTTTTCTGCAGTATCCCCCTACACTCTTAGGATTGCCCTGCAAGGGGGGGGGACACTGCCTTTGTAGAAATAGGGCAGGCACATGTGCAGCAGGCACAGGACTTTCACTTGCACTCCCAGAGCAGCACCATCACCGCCCCTCTCAGCCATCAGGCCACATGGAAGGCAGGCAAGCATGTTGCAGCTGCAGGCCGCGGGAAATGGTGTAGGGAAGGCAGGCTGGGACTGGGGGGAGCAGGGGCAGCTAGGTAGACCACGACTTCGTAGGCCTACCCAGCAGACAGATCAGGGGTGCAGCGATTCAGGCACGCAAGCAGCAGAGCACAGAATGGGCAGGGCTGGGCAAGCGAGTGGCGGCTGGGGGACCGGTTCGGGGGCATGGCCAACCATTCGTCACTACCAGTTCGGTGAACTAGGCCACATGCCTAGTTCTCCCGAAGTGGTCCAAACTGGTAGGATTTCACCCGATATATATCACATTCAATTATCAGGGTCATATAAATCAGTCATACCATCAGAGATAAAAATACAGGGAAGAAAACGACTAAGCAAAAACCAAAAAAACCTAGGACAGTGATGGTGAACTTATGGCACGCGAAGCCATTTCTGAGGGCACATGAGGCGTTGCCGTCAGCTCTAGCGTGCTTGTGCACACTGGCCAGCTGATTTTCGGCCTTCATTTTCGGCCATTTTTCATCTCTTCCCTGAAGAGGACTCTTCCCTGAAGGCTCCGGAGGATGAGAAGCGGTCCAACAAGCAAACCGGAAGTCTGTTCCCAAACTTCTGTTTTGCCTGTAGGCACATTTTTCGCCTTCAGGAGGCTTCCCTGAAGCCTCCGGATGGTGAAAAACAGCCCAACGGACCAAATGGAAGTTTCGTTGGACCATTTTTCACCCTCTGGAGGCTGAAAAATGGCCCAATGGGGGGGGGCACGCATGCACAGTATAGTGTGCATGGGGTTGTGTGCAGGCACACAAGCGTGCGCTAGCTCACACATGCTGCCATTTTTGGCACACAAGAAAAGGGTTAGCCGTCACTGACCTAGGAAAATACTCAGTGTCACATTAGGGGAAAAGGTTGAGAGAAACCTACTTTGTTTCTCCTTCTGATAGTTCCCAGAACACCACAAACACTTCAGAAAGTTGTGATAAGGAGCTGTGGACTATGTTTTATTTTTGGTATGGTGGGTTGAAGGAGAGGATCTTTCTTCATTTGGGAGGATTCTCCCCTTCTCCCTCAGTCCCTGACAATGAGGGGTAGAAAAGTACTTCATAACTCCAGTGTAATGCTGATTAATACTCTAGTGTTCTGGTCATGGGTAAAGTTTTATTCACAAGGAAAACGTCACCAGTATAATTTTAAAATAATACTGCAGTTCCTTTATCTACCACTTTATCTGCAATAATACTGCAGTTCCTTTATCTACCACTTTATCTGCAATAGGTAAAAATAGGTAAGAAGAACATGCAGAGTTAGGAAGATGATATTGACAAAGATATGCAGGAACTGTTACCTGGGCAAAAGGGGCCGAATAATTTTTTAAGTCCAGAACTAAAAGATAATATTTAGAACTGGCTCAGACAGATGCTTCTCTAATTCATTGAACTATGTGAAGGAGGAGAAAGTATAGAAGAGTTTCAAGATTCTTTTATTATAACCAATCCCAATTCAAACAGTTTTAGCCTTTCTTTCGAGTCGATTTTCCTGATATGGCCATATAATGGGGCATCTAGCCTAAATTTGCTCCCCTTCCCACAAATTTATATGGAACCTCTAAATTGGCTAAAAGAAGACAACACTGGAGACTTTTTTAAAAATGTAATAGCAATTCCAAAATTAGTATCTTAGAAAGAAAATGGCATTTGATAGAAATACCTTTTATAAAAGGTTTCTCTCAAAGTACCCAATATAATTTTCTGATAGTATCTACAAAATGTGGCAGAAATTAGAATGAAATATGCCACATTATCTGTAATACTGTGGGTTTTGTTCATTTAAGCTAAAATATTTTAGACAAATGATTATGGAAATGTTAGGTAGACTACTGTAATCTTCATGCTGCATATTAAACTATTTTAAATAGAATTACCCAACCTTTAGTCCCAACCTGTTCTAAAATGAAGCTTCAAGGACAGCAATTATCAATATATATTCAGTTTGTGAAAAAGATTGCTCTTATTATTCCTTTTACAGTGCTTTTTTTGTCCATATAGTTAAATAATAACAAACTTTTCAGAACATACCAATGTGACCTCCTCCAATAGTATAAGTCTTTCCAGAGCTTGTCTGTCCATAGGCAAAAACCGTAGCATTATATCCTTCTATCAAAGATGCTACCAATGGCTTAATACATGTTGTATAGACTTCATCTTGGGTTGAATGCTTGCCAAAAACAAAGTCAAAAGTGAAGACACGGTCCTTTCCGATGATAATTTGCTGAGTATTTGAGATTAATCTCACACATACTTGATGGTTGTGAAGTATTTCTTTTGAGAGTAAAGGTCTTATTCGTACTGCCACTTTTACAGGAATTTCTTCCATTGCAGCTTATATGAGCATGTGAATTTGTTAATTTTATTATTCACAACGTTTCTTTAATTCTTCATACTATTCTCAATCTTCTACATTTGACAATAAAATATATTCTATAGGAAGCAAAAAACAACATGTTAGAGATTATTTTCCTTTAAAAAAAATGCTAAACCTAGGAACATTTTGTTCCTCAACCAAAGCTTACTACTGAATTAGCTTTGTATATAGGATAATATATGTTTCTTGTTCAAGAAGAATGATTAGTTAAAACTGTGGAAATACCCTGGATGTCCAAAATAGCTGAAAACCTGACCCCATCTGAAATGAAGGTTTCTCTTAACATAGTTGGTCAGATAGAGATGACCATAACTCTTAATCTCGTTTTATGATTTACACTGTGCTGCTGTCAGTTGCTGTTTCACGTGTTCAGATTTTAACTACGATTTGTACTTTTTAAAATACGGCATTTCGTTACTTAAAAACTAATCACTAAACAGTGGAAACTCCTTCTGTGATGCCATTTTGTACTATTTCCCCCCTGTGTGCAAGCGTATCTTTTTCTTTAAAAAAATTACCATTAAAAACCGCTATGTGCAAGTGTGCCCTACAAATTATAACAGGCGTGGCTGGTACTCGAGAGGATTTTGAAAACTTGTGTGTGTTTTTTTTTTTTAACTCAGCCTCACCCCCATCTTTTCCCTCCCGATGCTCAAACTCACCCTAGCGCTCCCTCCTTCCCGAGCGCGTCCGCGTAGCTTGCGCTGTTCGCGTTCGCCTTCGGGTTAAGATCCAAACGGACTAGCTCGCGGCGGGACTAGCTTGTCAGGCAGCACCTGCCTTGCCGAGCTTGCGGCGGACCTTAAAACTCCCACTTCAAGGCTGCCCCCCAACAACAACAGCGGTAGCACAAGCCGGAACACCCCCCCCCTGCTTCCGCCTTTTGTTTACATTGGTTCACCAGGCAACTACGAAACGCTCCCGCCGCTGACAGAACCAGCGTCTTCCTTGAGACCGCCGGTACCGCCCTCGCCTCCTCTGATAGGGCGCAGAGCGTAGCGCACTCTATCGGCGCAGGCGCGTTAGTGCCGGCCGTTTCCATCCGCCCGGTCTGGCAAGCGTTCCCGAAAGCTGAGGGTGGGAGTGAAGCGCCTGTTTCTTTTTGCTTTCGGGCAGGAGTGTCCAGCCTTGGCAACTTCAGCTCCCAGAATTCCCATGCTGGAGTTGGAAGTCCACAGGTCTTATAGTTGCCAAGGTTGGGCATCCCTGTCTTAAGCAAAGGGACCACGAAAATGAACTTAATTTACACTGAATGATTCCATTGCTACTGGATTACAAGCATGGTGGCGTGTGCGTGTGGGGGATCCTAGATGGCAATGAAACATCTAACTCTTCAACATGGTATCCTCAGATGTTATCATTCCCAACTGTCCTTGTTGATGCAGGGGACGCAGGCATCTCACCCCTAATTGAAAGCCCTTTGGACAAATCACCCCCCTAAAATCAAGCTCAGGAATGGTTTATTTTCTTTACATGATACTGTATAAACTAGAAGAATCCATGATTTTACTACAGGTCCTTGATTTACGACCACAATTGAACCCAAAATTTATGTTGCTAAGTGAGAGAGTTAAGTGAGTTTTGTCCCATTTTGGGACCTTTCTTGCCAGTTATTAAATAAATCACTGCAGCTGTTATGTTAGTAACATGGTTGTTAAGTGAATCTAGCTTCCCCATTGACTTTGCTTATCAGAAGGTCACAAAAGGTGATCACATGACGCAAGAAGATATAACCGTCATAAATATGAACCAAGCATCTGAATTTTGATCACATTATCAGGGGATGTTTCAACAGTCAAGAAGTGTGAAAAACGGTCATAAGTCACTTTTTTTCAGTGCCATTGTAACCGGTCACTAAACAAATGGTTGTAAGTTGAGGACTTTGTATAGAAAGGGCCTATTTCAACAGCTCTTATCTGTATAGAGAAGAATCAAAGATTAAAAAAATAATTATTTGCACTGAGGTCAACTCCTGGTGATTGTACAAGGCTGTGGTTTTTTTTTTAAACCTTCTAAGATTTAAAAGTATATATATTTCCCATTTCCAATATATATATTTATTTTACAATCCAAAGATTTCCTGGTAGTCTCTCATCCAATTACTGTTTAGTCTTTTGTATCAACCAAGTCAACTAGATGTTATATTTTAATAAACAAGGATCAAGTTGTTTTTTTTCTAAAGAATCAGTTAGTAATCTTTTTGTTAGCTTGACCTTCGCATTTTTAAAATACTTTAAATAATTGAATTATTACTGATTGATTTTTGTTGTTGGTTTTATTCTTTAGTTGTAATTTGATTTTAAAAAAAAGATATTCTGTATAAACTTTGAATCAATGTTGCTGAATGACATTACAATGATTTGAACAAAATAATTCCTGATGAGCAGCACACAAATTCAGAAAGTACATACATATAAATTGAAATAGTCTTTACTCAAATGCATGTTGATTAATGCACACAAGTAGGTAATTTCATTACAATAATATTAATTTGTAAGGTATCATTTGATTTTATATATAATCCAGATTTTTTAGAGTTTCATACATTTTAATCAAACCCATTAAAGAAATATATTGCTTACAGAATTAGAATGTCAATATGCAAGAAAATGCCTTTCTTCTGATAAAATGGAGATTAAAGATCCAAATCTTAAATTAATACATGGGCAGTCATGCCAATTTTTAAAAATCCAATTATATATAGAAAAGTTTGAAGATTTTGATGCTTTATATCATTATACTTTATAAACTGTATTAATAGTATATGGAACGTACACAGTGAAAAGGTACTCCTTTCATATCTTCTCGATGATCCCGAGCATAGTCCCATAGATAATAATCAAGGAGAACTGCATTGATCTTTTCACTCATGTTGTCACCCTTCTTTTTATAAAGTTCAAGCAAACCGCTGCAAATGAGCTCACAACACCAAATACTACAACCTCGAATCTCCACTTCCTGATTGTCTCCAAACTGGAACATATGCCCTGCAAGGTAAGGAAGGATCAAAGAAAGTAACATGAATAAAGAAAATGGGCATATAAGAGGAAATATTTTAATCAATATATACCTAACAGACACACACTTATTTACATTACCCGCACTCATTCAAGTTACATATTTCCAATAACTCAATCTACCATGTAATTACCATACTGCTAAATTGAAAGGGTTGCAGTAGTTTTGAATTGCTTATTTATATTCTCATTTCCTATATTTTCTTTGCCCTTCTTAACATTTCTAATAATTTTCCTAAGTGGGGGAAATGTGCCAGAGGTGGGTTTTACATCTTACTGCTGGTTCGCTCAGGGGTGCACTGCAATCACACACACGCATGCGCAGTGCTTTTAAAAAGCTGTGCATGCGCAGAAGCAAAATCCAAGATGGTGCCGCCAAAAGAACCAGCTTGGGAGCGTGGCAGGCCCGGGTTACTACCAAACCATTCCGGTAAGTTACTAACAGTTCAGTAGAACTGGACCAAACCGTTAGGAACCCACCTCTGAAATGGTCCCTTCAGAAGGATGTTTGATAGTTCTGTTTGAGTAGGCTGTTACTCAAGAGGCTGCCTGTATCTATGAGGAGAAGTGTTAGAGGTAGGCCAGGAATTATTGTTTCCTGCATTGTATTGCACAGAAAAAGGCAATCTTCTTGCAGAAGGAAACATGAAACAAATTACTGGAATCTCAGAAAGAAAATGGCTCCTCTTACCTCAGCATACACTGATTGGATAACATGATTGTCTTTTCTGGGAATACATAACTCTCAATTTTTCTTATGTTTATTTCTGCTGTCGTGCATCAAAAGACTACTGATTTAAAGTGGCAGGTGAAATAGAAATTCTTCATGATCATGAATAATTTAATACCTTTCTTAAGTTTGTTCATTAATTCTTCTGAATATCTCATTGCTCCTAAATGAACAAGAACCTGTGGTATCCTGTAATCAGCAAATATAGAGATTTTGGAAATATCACTGAAGCAGCCATCTCCTTTCCCCTCCAACACACTCCAGGTGTCAGCCACAAGGATCTGCGCCCGTTTGTAAAAAGCTACCTTTCTACCCTGGTAGGAAAAGGAGAATAAACAACAACAAAGTAATAAGAATGATTGGAGTGTAGTCACCTTTACAGATTTTGTTATTTCAACATGTTATTCTTGCCACCTTTCGTTTCAAAAGAAGCTAAATATGATGAGAATTACAGGGAACATGACAGCTCATACATGAGGAAGTTGAAGTGCCAGACTTAGGAGTGGGAAGATACAGGTTGAAGCCCACTACATGGAAGAAATCTCCTGGAGGACTCTGAGCCAGACACCATATCTTAAAACAAACTTACTCCATAAGGTCCTTGCTCTATTGGAAGAGAGAACACTGTACTCTACACTATTTTTGCATTAGTTTCATTATTGCCTAAGCATTGCAAAAAATAAAAAAACAGAGATGCAATAAGATATGATTTAAGAGCAAAACACTGTACAAGTATTCAGTAACACCTCCCCTCTTTCATTTCCTTCCAACTATTACCTGCTACCGTACTTAATTATAACCTGCCTTAAGCTTTTATGGTTATGTGCTTGAGTCACTTTTTTCCAGTTGTTTTAATCAATCTTTTCTCTGAAAGCCATAATATATCTTGCCTTGCTAACAAATGTTTTATGTAAGGGAGTCATCCCTGCCTTAATTTCGTCAGACTTTTGTTCTGAATATTGGATATAGTCTATTTCTCCATTGTTCTCAATCTTATATCATCAGCAAAAGTTGCCTTTCCCAAAATTGTGCCCACTGTATTCTTGCCATTGTCCATCATATATCTTGGTAAATTGTGAAATTTTTTACTTATATACACTGAAATAATTCTTAATACAAATATGCGTGATTTCAATTCTGTAGCAGTTTGGGAATATTGGTCATACCATTAATGGCTTCACTATCTATGTTAGATAATAAGATCAAAGGAGGTGCGTGCTGTGGTATCTTGCACCCTGCCACAGCACAAAATGAGACACTCATATGCAGCAGTTCCTTGTCCATTTTTGTCATTAAAAAAAAACAAAAAAAAAACAAGAGGTTAGCTGAAAATGCAGACTATAAGAGATTTACCTGAAATGTAGCTTCATCTCTAAAAGATGGGAAATTTTCCACTATTATCTGTAATAGTTTTTGGGCCCTTTTCCCACTTTCTTTAACACATGTGAGGTAGGAGCCCCCAAATTTCTCCAGCAGAATTGTTCCAGCTTCATTTAGTACACGATGTCTCTCCTCGATTAAAGGCATAGGCACCTCTGTATCAGACCGAAATGCATGCTTCACCTGATCCAAGGTCATAGTGGCATAATAAGAAGCACTAGTAATGGGTGTTCCTTCAGAAAGGGCAACAAATAAAAAAAGAATCATTATTAATTACATTTGAGATAATTAGTAAAATACAAAATGAAGAAATTTTTAAAAGGTTCCAATTAGGGAACAATTAAACAGAATTTATTTAAGCTGATTATTGGATCAACTAAACAATTTATTTCTCAGTTAATTTACCTCTAAACAAGATATACTGGTCCTGCTATTAGAATTACGATCTAATATATTCAGATTATATTTCAAAAAATGGAAATATTTCTAATTTTAAAATATATATTTTTCCTTTGATTGACATTAGTGAAGACAACTCAGTAGCTGAAGATGATTATTCAGGAGAAAGGGAGGAGGATACGTTGATGTTTTCTTTGAATTGAATTTGACTGCTGGTGACTTCTAAGACTTGTCCATGCAAGTTCTCTGCGTAACAGCATAAAAGCAATTTACCACGATTGGTCAACCTCTAGTAGCCTAATCCTGCTTAGCTTCTTTTTGACCAAGATAATGCTGAATGCTCCAAAGGATAGAGACCTTGCAAAACAAGCTGTGGTTCTTGCAATTTTAAGCAATTAAAAGATCTTTATTTGAACTGGAACTCAATTACATGGGTGGCAATAAGCAGAAAAGAGTGAAGTAAATGGCCAGAGTAAGTCCTTGTGAGCATTTTAGAATTGCCAAACAAGAAATTGTTTTATATCTTATTTAGGGTTGTTTACATAAACAATTGAGGTGGTTGTATCTCTCCAGTCTTATTATTTTTAAATTCTTTCCTTAGTGTCCTCTTTGAAACTTAACATTCTAATGCAGAGGTGTCAAACTCGCATTGTAACAGTGGCATCACGTGACGTATTGGGACATTCCCCCCTTCACTAAACCGGGCGTGGGCATGGCCAGGGCGTGACGCACCCAGCCTGTTCTAATGCTTCTTCTAACTGACATATATGTTGATAGATATGAATCAATAAAATGTCAACCTACTTTTTCTATTAAAAATTATCAGTTGTGAAAATTAAATAATGCATCTGAATACCAGATGTTTAAGATAAACAAGAGGAAGATGTTGACTTTTCCTGCTAATGCTCCACTTGTAAATTTCACAAAGGCATGCATCTTACTCAGCACGGCCTAATTCTGTTGATATACTCCCCTGTTTATTGGAAGAAGACTGCAAGAGAAATTAAAGTGAAATTTGAAGAGGCAGCTTTCCAGTCTGGGCCAGCTGCCTTCCAGTACACTGCCCTCAAGGCTTGCCTAATACCATGAGAGCATCTGTTCAGGGGCCAAGTATCCATAGCAGAGGCAAGGTAAGAAACATATAGATTATTCTTTATAGTCATGTTCTGATCCTTTTTCACCGAATACTTTATAATAAGGCATGCCATGTGAAGTTTCCTAATCTTTACTTTATTATTATTGAAAGCAAATTCCAAACCCTAATCCAGATTAGTCTCAGTCAGATTTGTAGGGCAAACACATCTGAGAATTAATCCCTCCCCTTCTGTTATTGCAGACAGGTTTCTCCATATTCTTCCTTCTGGCAGACAAAATTAAAAAAGGAGGAAATCCCACCAATGGGAATGCCTTTATTTTATTTTGTCTAATTCCTGGTCTGATGGACAGATTTTGGGGAGAAAAAAAAATGCCTTATTTTATTTTGTCCAATTCTTGGTCTGATGGGCAGATTCTGGAGAGGAGAAAAAAAAGTAAGCCTAATTTGAGTCTTGATACTTTGGAATGGGAGTAAACATTTTTATGCTGCCCATTCATTGTTAACAGGTTGGTTGGCCACTGAAGCAATTCAGTGCTATATGACAATAAGATCCTTTGATGGCACAATATGAAATTACATTCATAATCACCTGCAAGTAGTCCTTGACTTACAACCACAGTGATCATTTGAAGTTACAATGGCACTGAAAAAAGCACATGACCGGTTTTCATACTTAGGAACATTGTAGCATCTCCAATGGTCATGTGATCAAAATTTGGAGGCTTGGGAACTGGCATGTATTTAGAACAGTTGCGCTGTCCTGGGGTCATGTTATCACCACCTGTAACTTTCCCAGCCATCTTCCCAAAAAACAAAATCAATGGGGGAAGTCAGATTTGCTGAATGACAGAATGATTCGTTTAACATCTGTGACAGAAAGCTTGAAAAACGTTACAAAATAGAGTTAACCACTATCTTGCTTAGCAATGGAAACATTCAGCTCCATTGGGGCCATAAGTCAAGGATAGCCTGTAATTTCTAGTCCACTTTATTCTACTTCATGAAAGAGTCTTGTTTATTCTATTGCTATTCATATATCTGTAGTGTAAAGTCCAAACACACCCTTCAGGTGTACGTCTAATCAATGTAATTCAGAAAACTAACCTTCATCAAGGGCTCTGTTGATGGCAGCACAAAGAGACCAATAGCCACTGTAAGCCTTGCCTTTGTATTTCACCAGGCATTTATGGTCTTCATGTTCAGACCAAAAGGAAAAATTGAGCACATCAGCAACAAATACCCAGTTCACTGCATCTTCACTTGCTTCTTGAGGGTTTAACTCATGAGAAGACTTCCAGCCAGCCACACTGAATTCCTTCTCTGTGACTTTATTAAACAACATCTCTGCAACCTTTTGCACACCACCGTCTTCAATGTACACATCTTTGCTGTTTTCTGCTATAAACTTGGCAGATTCTTTAGGATTTAAAATTGCTTCCATATTTTCCTTGTTTCTGAATAAATGTGATAAATGTTAAGTCTTTGACCTA
Source organism: Pseudoxenodon macrops (assembly GCA_032467955.1). NCBI lineage: Eukaryota > Metazoa > Chordata > Lepidosauria > Squamata > Pseudoxenodontidae > Pseudoxenodon > Pseudoxenodon macrops. The sequence continues at coordinate 53,549 of JANHFT010002108.1, forward strand.
TAAATACAGAGTCGATAGAATTCAAGAAAGATACATAACAGTTATTTTGTTGTGTTTATCTACTTATCTTCCCAGGTCTTTCCAAATTGTAAGCAATCCCTGTACGGGTTATGCAGCAGGAAATTCTACTAAGAATAAACAGCGCTTATTCTCAAGTTCATATACCACTGTACCCTTGACAATTTGAAAATGTAAAACTTTTATCTTCTTAAAAACAGCAGCAATAATTTTGGCAATAATGTTTGTTATTCTCTGCTGAAGCCTTTACCTAGCTAATTGCATATATCTTAAAATAACAAAACATCTTATTGAGCCTAGCCCAAATTGAAGAAAATGGGAGAATTACACAAAAGCCAGGTGGATGGATACACATTTTATTGTTTAACTGCAGCACTTTGCAACATTTAAAGTGATCAAACCATTCTTGCAGACCATATATTGAAAACAGCAAATTTGTGGCATTACAAACAGAACTCTTTCCAAAAGTGTCAAGGATTTCAGGTATGATTAGAAGACTATATGTGGACATTAGTACTTAGATATTCAAGAAATGGGTGAGAAATGAAGTTTATGTTTCTAATATTTCTGACATATTTCTGATTTTTTTTTCAGAGTCCCTTTCCTCAAGTCAACCACAAAATGTAGAATCTTTGCCAAATTGAATCCGATTCTTGAGGACCTCATTGATGAAGTCATTGTCTTCCTCCTTTTGACTTTTGTTTCTTTTTGTTTCATTTCTTAAATCTCACCTCTGCCCTGAGTTTTCTTTTAAGAAGGACCACCAGATCTGGGCTGCAAAAAATTGGAGGCCCACTAGATAGTAGCTAAGACTTAGTTATTCTTCTGTAACCATGGATAGGGTAGTCCTATTTTAAACCCAAGCATTAATAATAATCGGAAAGCCACGATTTCCTATAGAAATAAAACTAGTTGCGATTGCCCCGAAGGCTTTAGCTCCACCCACTGAATGCAGATTGTGTCGGTGACCAATACAGTATTTTAATTTTTAGAAAACTTTCTTTAACCTGAGTTAAAAACCAATATTGCCTAATAAAATGGTCAAAGCGTTGCTTTTTTATCAGAGGGAAATTCACCTTTCAATCAATGCACGAACTAGAGATGAAGCGCTCCTATTCTCAGCCAACCTAAGGATTCACTCGAACAATAGACGTGAAAAATGTTCCACTCTGTCCTCCGTCCCCTCATACCCGCCACGATTCGCACTTTTACCGATTACTTTAGGAAATCTTGTTACAAAGTAACAGCGTGGCCACTTTAGGTCTGCGCTTTTTCTCCACATCAAAATGTTGATGTAGTCCAGTGCCAGTCATCGAACACACAAAAGGCGGCGCAGCCAGAAACGGATTACCAACAGGAGCAGCGCTCGTCTGCCAATCCGATCCGATTCCCCGGAATATTTTCACACCGGCAGGCGCCAAATCGCATTCAGATTGGTATTTGATTCTTAGTCGTTTCTACGGTTTTCATGACAGGCAGGAAGAGAACAAAAAATGAGTTTCTTTTCCTCGTTCTCTAGTCACATGGCCAAATAAGGACTGGCTGCGGATTTTAGGCCTAGTAAAACACCCGGAAATGTGCAGACTTCTAGCAAAATGTCACATCTCGCCAAGAGATCAAATCCATCTTACCTTTAAAGATACCGTACTCGATTTGGGTGCGCTTTGCTCAGTAAAGCCACGAGTGATCTCCGTCGGTACAAAACAACGTCTTTCAACCTTTCTCTAATCGTCCTTGCTTCACCCTCCAATCAGAATGGACTATATTTGCATAAATTAGTTCGGAACTCAAAAAGGTTACCGGATATCGACGCCAGCCGTAACATGCTGATCTGGCGAGCAGCTACGCCTATGCTTTACTGCGTTTTGTGGAATGGTGAATCCTTGGCGAGTTGGTTAAGTTTTTCTTTTTTCACTATTCGTGTTGACTCCTGCTAGCTACTTTTCGGTCCACGCACTTTAAAAGCTGTTCAAAAGTGGCTTTCTTACCGGCGTAGAGGTGATTAACTGGCCCACTTTCACTCCACTGGTCTTTTGTACCTAAAGCAGAATCAAGAGCACATATTCCCCCACTTAACCAGGCTAACGTGTGTGTGTATGACTCTTCAAAATCTTCAGTTCAGCAACTGTAGTCTGTCATTCAATCTTCTTTGCACCACGTGGGTCTCACTGGTTTTAACATTTAAAAACAAAAGAAAAAAACCAACACCATCCTACATCCTTTTAAATCAAGACCTTCTCCTTCCACGGGAAACTTTGAAATACTGTTCATTCAAAAAACAAAGAACTTTTAGGAAATATTCATTCATGGAATTCAACAAGGCTTACTTGACAAAGTAATGTAGACCTAGACTCTTGCTTACGCAAGGTTGAAAGTTTTTGCATGGTCTTGAAATATTTCATACCTAATTGCAAACAGGAAGGGAATGGTTTTGTTTAGCATGGAAGTTAAAACACAAAAAACTATTAAAAACAGGATTTGTCACATCCACATCCAGCTCAGTATTATTACAATCTTTATTTTATTCAATAAAAGAAATAACCTTGGAAACTTATCAGTACAAATGGCCAGGATTTTACATGAAAACATTCAGATAGATTTAGCACGCCTTTCCTATGCCAGTCAATATGATACAATTATTTCATTCAAATCTTTGTACAATGGAAACATATTAAACAAATTACAGTTGAAAATGGGCAAACTTGCCAAGGCTGTTATCAAGCTTTTAGTTTTTTCTATAATTGCTTGCTATTAATTGACAAAACAGGTTTTGTAAGATTTTATTCAAACCAATGTAATGCAATACAACAATTAGGAAAATACAACTTGAGCAACAGAAAGAAAACTATTTGACATATGTTAATTTCTTTACACATACCAAAGTTAAAATCAGTGCAATCAATACTTCTCATTACCAAACTATTTGAACTGGTACTCTGCTTCTCTGGTATAGAAGGGGGAAAAAGCCAAGCACAATCAATGCAGACTGTACAGTGTGTGGAAATACCCATAAAGAAAGAACTGCAAGAATTGTTTCACTAAATTTATTTTTAAAATCATAGAACATTTTACAAAAGAGCGCTTACATTTCGCACACTGCATTGAGTGGATGTTGGGGTAAGCAGACTATCAGTGTTACTACCCCATTTCAAAAACAAAAAAAGTATAAAGCAGATGGGATCACAAGTGACAGAAAACATTACAGTTTACAACCAACATAGAAAAAATAAAAATAAAATCTACCATCTCTGCTGCTGTTTCAAAATACCAATGTTAGTTTTGCAGGCCGTCCCAGTCCCAGCCCCACCCACCTATATGTAAAGAACTAAACATTACATCTGGTGACAGCAAAAAATTCACTACACCTCAAATGCAGAACACCTATGAAGCAGAGGAATGTTGGCTTTTTAAACAGAAGCAGATTTAAGAAAAAAAAAAGATGCAGGACTCCTTCAGTTCTTCACTAGTCTTAGAAAAACTTTCCAGAATACTGCTTCACACTATAAAAAAGAAAAAATATCTTGCATTAGAATCCTTCAACATCTGCATACTGCTTCACACTATAAGGAAAAAAGAAAAAAAAAGGCATGTATTAGAATGGTTGAACAAACAACTTGAATCAATATTTACAAATACATTTACAAATATAACATTGTATTATATAACGTGTAACATCAATTTATAATTAGTAGCTAATCTACAGGCAGAATTAAAGTTATACATTACAAGATGCTCACTAAATAGTTGATGTTAAAGAAAATAAAGCATGTAAAATCTAAAGCTGTTATATACATGGCAGAAAAGGAAGCGGTGTGAAATGCTGCATTAACAGCAACAAAAGCTTTCAACTTGTCCTGTAGAGGCATGGACTGTGCCATATGGTAGACTGCAATTTGTTGTCACTTTAGTAATCTAAAAACAACAAAATCACTAGTCTTCCACACAGAACTAGACCAACGTCCAACTGAAATCTTCTATATTTTCTACAGGCTCTATATAAGATTAAAGTAGGTTTTTTTGCAGCAGTTTTCACCAGAGAAATAAGAGCTGCTTGGGTTAAGGACACTTCCTGAAAGATTAGTTTTGAATGCTTCTTCAATGAGTCAGAATGGAAGACAGAAGAGAAAGGCATACTACTAAATTGAGAAGTTAGTATATAGTATGACTGATTTTTTTTCTCTAAATGCTCTCTTTATGAAAACATACACACAAGCAATACATCTACATGAAATTAGTAAGTAACAATTTAAAGGCAACTTGCCTGTTTTGCAGTAAATACTGTGCATTTTGAATCTGATCCTGTGTGCCTGTAATAGTTATTATTCGATCTTCTGAGCCCTCTAAGGGTTCATCGATTTTGATTGAAGCTCCTGACTCGTGGCGTATCTGTTTAATCCTCTGACCGCCTTTTCCAATAATAGAACCAGCCAGCTGAAAAAAAGAGTATATTTTACTGAACTAGTAACTTCTAATCCATAATTAGCATGAAAAAACAAGATAAATGATGACTGGTACATGCAAATGAAAAACCAAACATTTTCACTATTCATATTCTGAGCAGAGTATAAATTTGGTACTGGAATTTGAGTAAATATAACAAGCTCTCATAGAAAATTGCTTTTTGTTAAGAAAAGGAAAAAAGAAGTAAATTTTATACTTACGTCTTTGGGTATTGTTACTTGTGTTGTAATGATGGGTCCACCAAGATCTCCGTAAGAACCACGACCCCCTGCATAAGAATAGTCTAATTTAAAACGTATGCATCTTGCCCTTTAAATGACTAAACTATAAATTTTGTTCAATACATATTCATGAAAGCTTACCATAACCTGATCCACCCTCGAACTAACAAAAAAGGGGAGAAAAACAAAGTCTAAGTTTTCACAAAAGCAATTTTAAGCTATATAATGAATGTTACAAAAATATTTGACAAAATAAAAACTACAATTGTTGGAAGAATCTTATATCATGTATCTTTAGATCCAAACTGGTATCTAATATGAACCTTGATTAAAAATATTTAGACTTTATATCAGATATCTCAAACTGAAATTGCAGGGTGAAATGTTGCAAACCATGATTAAAGAAAGCATTATATTTGCCTATTTAGAAATACACCCTATCAAATTCAATGGTAAGTATTTTGAGGGAAGAGGATTTCGATTTTACTTAATTACTAAAATGTACTGAAATTTAGCAGCTTTTCCCTAGGGCAAGCTATTAGTAAAATTAGCTCTTGATTAATCTGCTCTTGTATCAAGAGTATGTTTAAAAGATACTTTTCTTCCCTTTCACAAACTGCAGCAAATCACCTAACTCTACAAGGGAGACAGAAAATGTACCTACCATTTCTGGTGTTTCTATGTCATCACAAGCACTGACATGACACTGCATCATCTTGCCAAGCAGAACACAGCACAAAGAAAGGGGGAGGGGAGGAAATCAGTGAGGATCTTCAAGCAAAATTGAAAGCCAAGTTCTAAATTATAGCATCATTACAAGTGTATGAAAGCTATAGTTTCACTATTAATCATGTCAGATGAATATAGAGTTATCATAGGACTTAAGAGTATAAGAGAGTAAGAAAAACAAAGACACTCTCGAAATACTGGCAATTTAAGCATACTCATACACAAAATGTTATTTATTGCTGAGTTACAGACTGAAATACACTATGACAATGTTCATTAATCCAGACTTGCTCCAGTTATACAATAAATACAAAGAATCTTCAGTGAAGAATTTTGGATCCAATAGAGCTTCCCACTCAAGTGAGGGTCATCTGCAGCCTTAGAAGGACGATAGCAATTCAGGGCTGCAGAGGAAATCAAAGAGGAATCACCTCATTCCTTCTTCTAATGCCAATGAAAAACTACTGGGTGTATTTCTAGATCCAAAATATTTACTTCCTATGCGTATTAACTGACTGCCATAATGCAGAATCAAGCACTTCTGGTCAAAATGCTGTTACAATTTGCTGTACAATTAATAGAAATATACATCTCCTAGCTAGAGATAATGGGACCAATATACTGAATTCTTTGGAGTTAAATTAATAACTTCCAAGTTATGATTTTAAAACATGTTTATTCAAAAAGCAAAGTATTAATTTCAACACCTCAATCATCCATATATTTTCTTGGTGGAACAATTCTACTGTAATTTTATGCAGACAGAATAGTTCCAGAAACATGCATATTCTGCTTTATGCAAATTAGTACATTGTACAGATTAAACATTTAAGACTTAAAAGTACAATCATACAATTGGAAGCAAATTTTACTATATCAGTAAAATGGGACTTATTCCATTATAAACAAATACAGAACTGATGAATCCTTAATCACAATTTGTCTTACTTAAAAAGCAATAGCAAAACACTCTTTGAATCATGATAAAAAGCAACAATGAAAAGCAAGTACTTTTTTTTAAACAAACTGCTCAGTCACATATACTATTGTATTGCTGTAAACAGCACTAACAAGGCGAAACATTCTCACAATATTCAGATGTCTCAGGTAAATTACTATTACATACTCAAAGGAAAAAATCCTGAACATGAACATCAAGGCAATTATATTATGCATGCATATGGTCATATAATACATACAAATGGTTTAAATTGCATTAACTTATAAATTAAACCAAAAGTGAGAGCTCTATCTCTCTATATAGACAGAGCAAGTCTCCCCCCCCCAAAAAAAACCTATTATTTATTTTCAATTTCATAAAGTAAAAGTTGGTCCCTAATAGAAGGGCTTCTGAAAGTAATTGATTTAATAAAAGGAATCTCACTGACAGAAGAGGAAAGAAGGCTATTATTATTACCTCTCCTTCCTCAGGATGGGGGGGTGGGGGGGGGGGG